>BSBK01002188.1:0-161731 GCA_027943335.1 Chamaecyparis obtusa
AGCAATGTGCTCAAGCACTTCATTTTCAAACTTCTTCTCAGCCTTTTCAAGAAACTTGTCTGTTCCAGAGGAATCATCATTAAACCTATTAATTGCTTCTGCCAACTACAACAAAATGTGTTGAGAGGAATTAGCTTTAACACCTATAGCTTCTGTCAAAATGTTCTTGGCATCCTCAATGATCTTATATTCCTTATCTCTTTCTTCTTTTAGTTTCTTCTTGTTTGCTTTCTTCTGGAGGAGTTCACCAACTGTTTGCATTTGATTTGTAGTGAGGTTTGCAAAATCTAGCTGGGGAATTTGTATCTCCTCATCTAGATCTATATCTTCTACTACACTCTTACTCAGACATTTTGTACTCGGTTGAGTCTTTATACTTATTGCCTTTGTAGTAGAAATTATTGTAGACACAGTAGGACTAGTAGTGAAAACTGATAAACTTCCAACTAATGGGATGCTAACTGGAATACTTGATAAATCAAAAAGTCAAGTTTTTACAACTGTAGAATCTAAAGTACTTACTACTAAAAAAATCAAATTTGAAGAAGGTATAGAAGACTGCAACTCAGTGGAAGAAGGAAGTTGAAGCTCGGTAGATGAAGTGGTAGCCACTTTTGTTGTTGATACATTGAGTTGTGCTAGTGATGATTGGACATTTGATGTATCTGAGGGAGTTGTTACAATCACACTTGAAGTTTTCTCTGGGCTAGATGTAGCAATTTTTACTGGAGAGTGGGGAAGTGAGGCAATTACCTCTGCAGCTATTCAAACTGGATCATCTTCCTCAACATTCTTCTCAGCTTCCTCGGTAGCTTCTTTTCCTGCTTCCTCTATCACAACATTATCAATCTGAACTATTTCTTCTTATTCTTCTTCATCACTATCATCTTCAATATCTTTAATTATCACAGTTTCAGTACTCGGTTTGTGAAGATGATAGATGTTTTTCCAAGTAGAATTTTCACTCTTCACAACCGACTCTATATCTTTGATCAAATTAAACAACTGTTGAATTTTAGTGTCATCTTGCACTCATTTTCTATCAATGCCTTATTTATTTCATCATCTTTCAAACTTGGCATTAACTGTCTTAAGGTTTGAGCATATATGTCCTTGACAGTTTGTCTTGCATTGGACCATCTCATCTTTACTTTATCCAATAGAACACCTGGAATTTGAGAAGCCATATCATCAGGTGAGTACTTCCATTTTCCCATTTTCTCAATAACAACATCTTCTATTTCTTGCTGCTCTGCCTTTGATTTAATTTCATATTTGAGAGATTTGAAATTTGCAATTCCAGATCCTTCTCTCAAATCCTTAATCTTTTGTTCAAAAGAGGGAGGAGGCCTTTTGAGTACTATATCATCATTGATTTTACCTGCCTTGCCCCTTGATCTTTTCCTTGTGAATACTGCAATGGATTGCTTGGGTTCCTTGGTGATAGTTACCTTTCCTTTCCTCTTTACAGGCACTTGTTCTTCTTTATTCTCATCCTTTTCTTCTTCTTCTACAACATCTTCTCCTATGCCCTCGGTTAACATTAGAGGTGTGCTAGATTTCATCTTGGCCATCCTCTTTCTACCTTTGTTAACCACCTGTGGAAGTTTTATGCTTAGCTCAATTCTTATCTTAGCTTCATCATATGTTCCAAAATATGGAGCCTTTGGATCAACAGGTTGATTTACTAGGGCTTCAATTATATCCTTTGTTTCATCAATGTTTACCTCATAAGGAAGAGGTTTCACTCATACAATCCTGGGCCTTACTGCCTAAATGTATACTCTATCACAATCAACCATGAAACAAACATCATCTTTATAATCTTCCACCAATTTTAGTGGAATCTGAAATCTATTATTCATCTTCTCCTTAAAAGATTTGAAATAGTTATCCATTATGCTTGTAAAATTCTCACCCATTTATGGATTGTTCTTCACAATTTTTATAGGCTAGGTCAACTGCTTCACACGAAACACTATTCTGCCGACTTGAACTGTATATCTTGTGAGCTATTACATATGTGCCAAATTTTAGTTCTACATCGGTAATGCTGTTAATTTTCATACCTCTACCGTCCCATTCGGCTAGGGTTTTCTTTTCCAGCTCTACCTGACCTAGGGTTTTTGTAGATTTAGCTTAGCAAGCATGGGAAGATCAGTGATTCGGTGAATCATCTTCTTTGTTATTTCCACTGGTTGCTCAAGCCAAATTTTACCTTCATGTACTCAGCTCAGAATATATCTTATCCATTTTATTTGGAAACCCCGAGGCAAGTGGGTGATATGTGTTAAACCCTTATCTTCCAAATGTTTATATCCTAGTTTGAGAACACCATCAAAACATAGTTCATCATGAACAAAATCTATCTCTAGGGTTCCAAGTTCTTGAATTGTACCTCTAAAATGACTATGAATGTCGTTTACAAGAAGTATCTTTGGAGGAATTTGAGATTGAGCTCCACTCGGATCTAGCATTTCTACAACCGCGGGCACGAGTTTGAAATCTGAAACTTTCCATTCTCCATGAACTAACATTTCCAAACCTTTCTTTACTTTGGTGCTAGATGAAGCCATGGTAGCATGGTAGAAAAATTTATGCTTTAAAATTTTGCTTCGAATTGCTTGATCGCACTAGAAATTTCTCTCCTCAATATGCTGATATTCGCGGTGAAGAATGAACTTGATTTCATGCTTTTTGTTAAAACTTTGTCATTAATGCTCCATAGGAATTAGGGTATTGAATTTGACAGACTATCATCCACTATGCATTAAATGCTTGGTGAAGATTCCACAACTCGAAGAACATATGAATTCATACTTCTCCGACCTTACTCAGTAACCAAATGAAATTACGTTACTCCCGACCTTGCTCGGTGGTAACTGATACCGACCTTCTTGTGATCCTGTTGTATCTCACATACTAATTTGGATCTATCTTCCTTTCAGTTCAGGAACTATTTTGGAATATGTCTATGAAGATACAGTTCCAGTGCTTTCTTGGAGACTTAGTTAGAGTTCATAGAGCCACTCCCTTCATGAGTGACTTCATTACTTGGATTGGTTTACTCAGTAGGTTTAGGAATCCACTACTGTCTCATTTGCTTCCTAATGCTATTTGCTTTTTCTTTCTTTTCATCTTCAACTTTGCCTAAATTCATGCAGTTTTTAGCTATGTGACAAGCTTAGTGCAATTATAACATCTTATGGTAGAATCCTTTTTTCTCAAGTGATGCCTTACACAATTCATGCCAATGTGTCCATATTCTCCATAGTAATGACATCTACACCAAGTGTTGTAATCCCAACCAAACATTTCTTTAATAATTTTTTCTGCTAGATTGGGTGTTTTAGTTCTGCATTCTGATGCCTTATGACCTTGTTTGCTACATTTGTGACATTTGCCTTTAAATCTAGGTTTCTCCTTGCATTCATTTGCTTTATGACCAAGCTAATTGCAATTGTAGCATTTTCCATTGAATTTTGCTTTTCCATTGCTCCAACATTTGTTTGAAGTATGACCAATTTTGCCACAGTGATTACAAGTAGGTTTCTGATTCTTTTGAGTACCTTGTTTGGAGGATTCACCTTCCTCTTTGTATCCAAGTCCTACTTTTCATTTTTGCCTATGAAGGTTTCGTTCATACACCTGATTCATATCTTCTTGAGATTTCAACATTCTCTCATTGATTTTCCTTTCAACATCTAGGTCACTCATCACTCTTAAATTGATTTGCTTTTTAGATCTCAGCTCCTCTCTTATATTTTCATTTTCTGATCTCAGAGTCAAGATTTCTTCATTTGCATTGGAGATTTGATTAATAAGGTTTTCTAGCTGAAGGTTTGATTCTAGATTTCATTGTTCTTTTCATCTATTTCATCTTTCATCTTGTTTCTTTGTTCCAAGATTTCACAAAATCTTGTTGACTGAATTTCCTATTCTCCTTTCAATTTTCTCACTTCTTCTTACAGAGATCCACTCTTTTCTAGAAGTTCTTTGATTGCATTGTTTGCTTCATCTGAGCTGCTTGAAGGGAAAAAGTCTTCAATCTTTTCTTCAACATATTGATGGTCATTAATCTAATTTGCAAGTTCCTTCCTTCTTTTTAGGGAAAGGGAAAGATGCTCTCTTTCTTCTTTGAGTTGAGTTATGGCCATTTCCAGATCTAGCTTTTCATTCTCAATTACTTTGTTAAGTCTGAATATCTCCATTGTCCTGAATCTTTTCTCAAGCTATCAAACTTTTTTCTGAGAACCATGACGCTCTGATACCAATTGTTGGCAATATTCAAGACTATCCAGGTTACTGAGAGGGGAGGGGTGAATCAGTAACTTCAAAAATTTTAACAGATTTAGATCTTAATAATATTAGATTGATAATCTGACTGCATGCATGAGTAACAGAAAGAATAAAACATTCATAACACTTTGAACACAGAGATTTGGTGACCCAGAAACCTTCCAAGTAGAAAGTAAAACTGGGGTGGGGATGATACCCACAAACTTCAATACTGCATTATAAAGTTTGTCGGTTAAGGCTTACAATGATCACTTCTGATGATCTACCCTGTTAGGAGCAATAAGGACTGCTAGGTCCACCTTGTTAGAGGATTTACAAACATACAATGAAGTATGCACTCGGTTAAGAGATTTTACAAAGACTGTTAAGTCTACCCGGTTAAAGGATTTCAAGCTGATTCACCTGTTAGGATGAAACAGTAGATCTCTTACTTGTAACTGTACTTGCTAATTGAGATTCTCTGATGTACTGATCACCTTCTATGATGGATAGATCTTTGTTGCTTCTTATACTACTGTAGCCCTTTGTAATTCGCTTATCTCTGCCTTTCTCTCTTTTTCATACTTCGCTATTTTTCTCCTTGGATATGATATAAAACATTGTTTATATATCAATCCAAAATAATTACAAAATAATTACAAAGTCGGCTCTTAAACAAGCTAACACAAATATTACTAAGTCGGCCCAAATATAGTGACTCGGTTACTGCAAACTAACTCGGTGACTTTCTGATACTCGGCATCCACTGCGTTACTCAGCATTGTCATGCACTCGGTAGAAGTGGAGGCACGGTCCATACTAACCACTCAGTTGTAGTTTCGAACATGGTATATACTGGAGACTCGGTAGATATAGTGTCACTCGGTAAACACTGTCTTTCTCGGTAAGCACTGTTCTGCTCGATAAGCATTGTTCTGCTCGGTAAGCACTATTCTGCTCGGTAAGCATGCAGAGTCTGAATAAGTGTTGTCACTGATGACAATCATACTTAATGCCAACAATATATATATATATAGATACACATATATATATATAGATATGTATATATACATATATATGTATATATACATATATATGTATATATACATATATATGTACATATACATATATATATACATATATATGTATATATATACATATATATGTATATGTATATATATATATGTATGTATATATACATATACATATATATATATATATACATATACATATATATCTATACATATACATATATATGTATATATATAGATATATATGTATATATAGATATATATGTATATATACATATATATATACATATATATCTATATATATATATATATACGTATATGTATATATATATGTACATATATATATATACATATATATATGTACATATATATATATATGTACATATATATATATATATGTACATATATATAGATATATATATAAATGTATATAGATATATATATATATATATATGTACATATATATATATATATATATAGATATATATATATATATGTACATATATATATATATGTACATATATATATATATATGTACATATATATATATATATGTACATATATATATATATATGTGTACATATATATATATATGTGTACATATATATATATATATATGTACATATATATATGTACATATATATATATATATGTACATATATATATATATATATATCTATATATATATATGTACATAATATATATATATAGATATATATAATATAGATATATATATATATATATATATATATATATATATATATATATATATATATATATATATATATATATATATATATATATATATATATATATATATATATATATATATAGACAAAGGTCATTTTACTAGCACAAATAATAGAAAGGATTTCATGCAAATTAAGGAAAGGTTAGATAGGTTTCAAGCTCATCCTACTTGGGATGCTGAAGGGTTCATGTTACAATCCAAAATTCTACCCCTTATTTTCTCTCACCATTATGCTATTAACTTACATATCTCAAAGGGTTCCAATTTGATAGTAAGAAAACCTTCTTTCTTGTTTGAAAGAATGTAGTTTGAAAATCAAAACTTTCTCTTACTGATGAGACATTGGTGGATAACAACACCATCTGATAAGGGCACTAAAATTTCCCAATTTTAAAAAATAATATAGCATCTTTAAGTACAGATCAAGTCATCGAAGAAGGATGTCTTCAAAAATATCTTTGCAAAAAAAGATAGGGTTACAAAGGAGTTAGCTGAAATAAATGATCTTATTATAGAACATGGGTTAGGCATACAAAAATATACGAAATAGAAACATCCTAGAATTACTTGATTGGAATTGTGCAAGTAGGAGGAAGTTTACTAGAGGCAAAAGTTAAAATATCTTTGGTTAAAGGACGATGAATGTAACACCAAATTTTTTCATGCATTGAAGCTAAATAAAAGAGAGCAATGCAGACTACTTTCTTAATTTACCACGCTATTACAAGGGAGAAACTCAAAAATAATGCAAACATACAAGAGGAAGGTATCATATATTTCAAATAATTGCAAGCTTGAACTCATGGAAATCAATTTTTATCTCATCCAAATGAAGAATAACTTTTGGATGGTCTGCCAACATTAATTAGTTGGTAGGATAATGATTCTCTAATGAGGTCATTCTATTTAGAGGAGATATAGAAAGTTGTCTTGTCAATGGGTACTAATAAGTCACTTCATCCAGATGGGTTCATGACTTTTTTTTCCAAAGATTTTAAGATATTATAGGGAATGATTTACCACTATTTCTTGAAGAATCAAGGAAGAGTGGACCAATATTGAAAACATTTAATGTTACAAATATAGTGATTATTCCAAAGACCAAAGAGCTGAAAAACATTTGTGTATTTGAGGCTAACATCCTTATGTAATACCATATATATAAGATTGTTAGTAAATATATATACTTGAGATTGCATTATCTTATCCCCAATATCATTTCTCCACAACAATGAGGCTTTATGCCAAGCAAAGAAATAGTTGAAGGATCACTAGTTGCACATGTTAGGTCTAACATTCAATTTAGAAGTTTAGCAAACCATCATTTATAGTGAAGTTGGATATGATGGAAGCATATGATAGAGTTCAATAACTTTTTATTCTTAAGGTGTTAAAAAAATTTGGGTTTTCAAATAAATGGTATAAGTGGATTTGTTCATGTCCATCTAGTGCTTTATTTTTGGTCATTATCAATGGCTCACCATCTAGCTTCTTCAATACCACACAAGGTGTGAGAAAAGGAGACACTCTTTCCTCTTTCTATCTATAATTATAGAAGAGGCACCTACTAGATGTATCTCTTGTAAACACCCTATGGGTATATGTCATGAAAATGATATCCTAGGAGCTACTTTAGCCATAAACCACATAGTCTTTTCCCATGATACATTGTTATATGGGAAATCTAGTTTACAAATACTAATAGAATTTAAAAAGTCTCTTGTAATGTATACCTTAGTCTTCAGTTAGAAAATTATTGATTATAAATCAACTATTTATATCTTCGTTACCAAGCAATCTCTTAGGCACAATATTATCAAGACTTTGGGGTTTCATTAAGGAGAGTTTCTAGGTATCTACCATGGCATTCCACTATTTATGGGAGCTAACAAAGTATCCTTCTAGAATTCTATCATTGATATGATTCAATCATGTATAAAAACTTGGAAGGATAGATGGTTATCCTTCTTAGGAGTATTATTGCTCATGAAATCAGTCTTGATTGCTATTCCAAACTACTACACTGCAATCTTAAAAGCACCTAGATGAATCATCGTAAAAATTGAAAATATCATAAGAAAATTCTTATGGAAAGGCAATCTCTCAAATGTTAAGAAAATTTTACTTATTTCTTTATATAGCATGGATGATGATAATGATCCATGTGGGGTTAGAATGAATTTGTTAGATAAATGGAATAAAGCATTCGGAGGGAAGTTGGTTTGGCACATGTATACAAATTCATCCATACTATGGTGTCAAATCTTGCAAGATAAATATCTTGATACTTCAAATCCACTGAGAGTCCTGAAAATTGCAAATCCATGAGATGGATCAAATGTTTGGAATTTTATAATGAAGTCAAGAACCCTAATTACAAGTAATATCTCATGGAAGACTCCTAATGGTGAGGCAGCTAATTTTTGACTGATTCTTGGAATGGGTCTACTCCTCTACAAGAATAATTTCAGCCTATTTAGGCCATGCCAATACTCTCTAATGAATGGGGTACTTGAGTAATTGAATATGTTGACTCTGCAAATTAATTTTTTTGGTAGATTTAAGTGGAGAGAGTCGAACTCTATAGATGTAGATGCAAAAGTAAAAGTGGCTTTTAAATATTGTTTGGATCAAATAATTATTTACATTAATAAAAAACCATATGTTTTCATTTGAGCACCATATAAGGATGGAGCATATTCAGCCAAAATAGAATAAAAGGCTTTACACGAAATTCAGAATCAAGCCGCCAAACAAAGAAAATTGTCATTTTGCTAGAATAATATGGTATTGCTAAAGATAGGGAGTTTTTCATGGCTGGTCCTCAAAAAATGAATTTTGACAAGTGATAGACTAGAAAGACTTCAAATTTCTCAACCATTCATGTTTTTATTATATGGTAATAAATTGGAAACAGTTGATCATCTCTTTGTTCAATTCTCTTTTGCCAAAAAATATTGGACTTTTGTTATTATGAAATTGAATCCACAAATGCCCAAACCAAATACCTTGTGGGAAATGTTCCAATAATGGCCTATGTTGTATTACAAAGAATTTTTGTCATTTATATGGGTAAGTGCTCCACCTCTAATTATCTTGGGAATTTGGTGAGAAAAGAACAAGATGATATTCTGAAAGGAGATATCTTCATTGGATATAGTTAAAGATAGAGTTGAATAATCTATTTCAGAATGCTTTTCTATGTATTTGCATGTGCATATGGTGGAGGCAAGACTTTTATGTCTTTGGATAAATGCATGCTTGAATAATGGATTTATATTTCAATCCATGCAAATGGATGCCATCAGCTCTCATCAAGGCTGAAATTTGATAGATCCCAAATAAAATGGAACTCACATAATTATCCATTTATTAAATTTAATTTTGATGGGGTGTCTTAAGGAAATCTAGGTGTCTCAAAAATAGGGGTTTTCTTCTGGAATGATAAAGGTGAAGTACTTGATCTCAATTCAACACATATTTGTAATGAATCAAATAATTTAGATGAAGCATCTATAATGTTGGATGGATTTATGATAGCAAAGAGATTGAATGTAAGAAACTTACATGTTGAAGGTGATTCCATGCTCATTATTGATGCATGTTAAAAAAAAAGGTAGGCTTTTAATTAGAAACTAAAATACATCCTTTTGCAAATTTGGGAGATTTTGGGTTCCCTAGATGTGTATAGATTGACATATTCCTATAGGGGAAGGTAATAGTCTTGCAGACTACATAGCCAACTTGGGGATGATGGGATTTAGTTATCCCGAAATAATTCCAACTAGAAAAATCACCCCTAATTACTGCATATTATCCAACAGGAGAAACTCGTACTCAATGCATAAGTTAACAAACTATAACAATGTGCCTCATTGTGATGAAGTATTTCACCCTGGAAGGTAAATTTTAGTGCTTTAATATTACCATTTACCTTTTCTCAATCATATCAGGAATAGGGATCCCATATCCATTCCCTTTTACCTCCTTCATTCTATTGAAAGCAATATTTTGGATATTATGGAAAACCCTAAAAAGTTGATCCATATTCTCCACTAGGGCCTCTTGCTCTATCTTTATAACTTCCATAAGGCTATCTGTGCTCTGCCCCAACCTTCCCCTATTATCCAAGAAGTCACCCAGGAGGATTCTCCTTTGAAAGCCGACAATCCCACTCAATCCACCTCCCACTCTATCCAAGAGATCCTGGAAATAGACCTTGTTTGAAAAGTAGGTAAAAGCTACAAGAGATGCATGAAAAACCCTTTTAAAAGGGTGGATGACCTTGAATAATCCTATGTCTTAGAGTCCTTAGAAGCTAAAGATTTGAAGGAGAATAAAAATACCCCTGAGACCAAAATGAAGCCCAAAAAATGGAGGATTTTGGATAGCCATGTCAAGTTGGAGGTAGATTTGGGGGGCTCTGTCTATCGTTCTAATATAATTTCTAAGGAGAGATGCAAAACCAAAATCAGGGAAATGGCCTTGAAGCAGAATTCCCTTTCAGAAAATGACTCCCATACCACTAAGTCAATTAAGGGATCTTCTGATGACCACTCGAGCTCGCACAGGACTGGCACCACTCCCCCCTGAACCCCCAGCAAACCATGGAGATTCCTGGAAGCATTACCCCACCCCCGGCCTCCCCCCATGATCAATAGACCAAGTCCTCCACTACTGAGCACAACTCTACGTCTCTGGATGGTAATGATAGGTTTAAGGGCTCCCCTAAGTTGAAGTTCTCAAAACTCAACAATGAGATATTAGGCATCAAACAGGACATGAAAAACCACATCATGGATATTAACAAGTTGGCTCTTAAGGTCATGCATTCATGATCTTTGACCCTCTACACTGTGTAGGAAAAATTGGCTGGTGGTAAACTGGAGGCTGACAAAGACAACAAACACCTCTTCATGTTTCTGCAAGAGGAGTGGGCCACGACCCTGATGTCCAAACATCTGGGTAGGAGATCTTAGCTTCTGCTGCTGTCATGAGGTCTTTATTTTTGATTGGGCATGATGGCCCTAGTTTTTCTATGCTACTTTCCTATTTTAAGGTTAATCTATCTAGTTCCTAGTCTAGCCCTGTGCGGCACGATACTATTAATATGATTGTTACTATTTTCTTAAGATACTCTGATTTGATTTTTTTGAAAAGAACTATTTTATTTATTTTTGATAGAGGCAGACCAGACATTGGTTTTTCTACTGACAAACTGCTGATGAAATGCTCTAGACTAGTGCTATTAATATATTGTTAATGTGCTTCTAGTCCTTCTATACGATGGGCCAGTTCCCTCTTTCTTCTTTTATCTATAAAAAAAAAACTACAAAACTAGCATTACAGGGTGGCAAGTTATTCATGTTTGAATTTGAGTACAAATGAGAGGGAGAGATCTTGCATGAAGAGATGAGTCATAAGGTATGTTACCGATAACACTCAAATGCCAATGGTAACCATAAAATGCTAATGATAATCCTCTCGGTAAGTTTTGGCATGTAAATGTTGTCAATTCTTGGCGGTCATCAAGTGTAAATGGGACAGTTTAACTTCACTATGAATGGGTTGTAATTAACAAACCATGAGTAACCAATTAGCATTTAAGAGGGATTTATTTTTGAATGATGGTGTTGGTCATTTGAAAATATGAACACTCAGGCTCGAGATTTTCTATGATCCACACCTTCCTCCATTTTGCATGTTTCACATATGTGTGTCCATGTGAACAAAGGCATGCTAATGTCATATTAAAATCTTTGGCTTACTAGCAAGACTTTGTGCCGATTACTTTGAATTACAAAGTATTGAGATGTCCATTTATTGATTGAGGAAGGAAAGGTTAATATTAATAATTCACCATTTGAAAGTATGAATGCAATAATTCATTCTGACATCACATAGTTTCTGGGTGAGGATATTCTTCATTTGATCACAAGCATGAGCAGTAGTTGGTCAGTCACGGAGCATGAAAATTGGGTAATTTGTTGTAATTGTAAGTGCCGCTCAATGGAATATCATCCATAAAATTTCAAGGTATTCATTCCACCCCTACCAAGGTAGATGCCATTTGAAATGCAGATCACTAACAATGATTTGGACATTCTATTTGTGATGGAGTGCTACTAGTGTTGGAGGAACCTTCGGTGACTGATTGGGGAATAAATTTTTATCACCAACTGTCAAGTGACTCATTTTCCCCAGTCAAATCTCTCTATCTTCTTATCTAATTCAATGGATTTGTTGCAGTCTATGGATGACCTAATGTCCATTTACAGGAAAGTATTCAAAGAAGGAGTTGTCTCTGAGGAAACTCTACTTGTGGCTTTCAAAAACTATGATTTGTGGGAGGTTTTTTTTCTCATGATTTGTTGATGGATGAATCATCCTACTCTACTGTCTATGATAGTGTTAAATTATCTCTTGAAACCCATAGCTATAGGTATCATAGGGTAGCCTTTTTTTTTTGTTACCGTCATGCTTTGGGACCTGATTTGGTAGATGCAATATGGACTAAAACAAATGCTCTGCTGATTCTTCTTCAGCATGACCACCTACTCCTCAATCCTTTGTTGATTGAAGGAGAACATGTTCATGCCCATGGTGAAATGCAAGCTAGAGATGATAACCCCCAACATGGATTTTCAGAGGCAGGGGTTGATGATGAAATGCTCGTTGTGTAGTCGGTGCTTTGTCTACCATATTTTACTTCAAATTATCAATGTACCTTTAATTTTGTAATGGCTATATATGATAAATCAGATACATTTGTAGTAGTAGTAGTAGTAGTAGTAGTAAATTTACTATAATATTATGTTCAAAATTAAATATGAATTATATCAAATTCAACTGACATGCATAAATTGATTTAATCAAGCCATAAAATTTGTAAGCTTTATTGTATCAATTATTATATATCAATTGATTTGGGTCTATATGTAATTAGTCAATTTCTTGGCATCAAATGATATTTCTACTATTTATGTATCATAATATATTTCAATATATCTAGAAGATTTCTAAATTATAGATCATGAGAAAGTTCTATGGGTATTTATATTGCACCACATAAATTTTTGTACCAAGTTTATTATTCATTTATATACATGGTTTCAATCATGAATGATATTAAATTTCATACACATTAATTTTAATTTTAAATTATTAAAAAAGTAAACTAGTAATTCAGGATTTAAGAATACAACTTACAATTTAAGAATTGTTGTTCAAAATTTCATACCTAAGATTCTTTTCTAAAATATCTATATAATGCATTATAGGGAGTTGGGTTTCATTTAAAATTAGGAAACAAAACTATAAAGAGCAAACATAAATATTGGAGAGACAGAATACAACTTACAATTTAAAAATTGTTGTTCAAAATTTCATACATAAGATTTTTTTAAAAATATCTATATAATTTATTATAGGGTGTTGAGTTTCATTTAAATTAGAAACAAAACTATAAAGAGAAAACATAAATATTGGAGAGACATGTATACAAAAATATTTTTTAGTCCATTCAATGATGCAAGGTCCTCCGTAGGTCATAATCTCATACAGAAACTTTCGAAGGTCATAACTTTTGACTCGGGTCTGGGTTTTTGCTAAAAAATTTCTAGTGCATGCCTTAGGTGGTGGCATTTGTTTTTCCAATGATCTTAGATCTATTGGGGTCCATTTTGGCACATTTTTGGAAGCTGAAAGTTTCATCTCGGGCTCTGAAATCAGCTTTTAGTGTTTTTTCTCTAGTTTTTAGAAAGCTCTATTTTGTAATAAATATGAGTTTATGTTATCAAATCTCGGCTATTAGTTGGCAATTCATTCTAACTTAGTTGAGGGCATGTTTAGGGAAAATCTCAGCTTTTTAGATGTTGTTTCAAAAATTACCAAAAATGGCAAAAAACACCAGTGGAAAAAACTACCAAAAAGGGTAATTTTTAGATTTCTTATTTTTTCTAGTTTTTTGGTTACTTAAGAGTTTGCAGTGAATTGTAGAGGACTCAGTGATGAATGAGAAATATTGAAGATTTCAAATCTGTGTTATTTGTCTTGTGATTGAATTTATTGTTAACAGAGTGTGTTGTGCTACATCATTTGGTATCAAAGCAGGAAGATGGCTGGGAGAGGAAGAGGAAGAGGAAGAGGAGGCATAACAATGATGCAAAGATTGATGTTGGATATGTAGAGATAGATTGAATGACTCAGTGAGTGAATGGATAATCAAGGGATGCAAGGAGGGAATGAATCTGATGAAGAGGGAAACCAAAGAGGTGCTGACCAAAATGAAGAATATATAGGAGAGAGGCTGGAAGAAATGAGCTATGAAGATAGAGTTCTTAGGGCTTTGGAAGGAATGAGTGTATCAATCAAGATTGACATTTTAGACTACGCTGGTATTCTTAAGCTAGAATAATTAATAGACTGGCTAAACGAGATGGGAAATTTCTTTGAATGGAAGCCTATGACAGAAGAAAAGAAGATGAAGTTTGCATGCACAAAATTAAAAGGACATGCAATGATATGGTGGGCTCATCTCCAAAAAGAACAAACTAGAAAAGAAAAGTAAAAGATTAAGACATGGAGCAAGATGGAGAAAAAGCTCAAAGAAAAATTCTTACCCATGGATTATTGACAAACCCTCTTTCGCAGGTTCTAGAATTTGAAACAAAACATGTCTTCAGTGCAAGACTATACAAATGAATTCTACAAGGTATCCATGCACATAGAGCATCAAGAAAATAATAAGCAGATGGATGCTAGATATATGAATGGCCTAAAATTCTCCATCCAAGATGAGTTGAGCATGCATCATGTCAACAGTATGGAGGAAGCCTACCAGCTAGCCCTAAAGGCTAATGAAAAGTAGAATAGGAAATATATCCAAAGGAATAGAGGTGGTCGAAGGGGTACCTCAACTCCATTTCGGGGAGGTTCTAATAATGGTCAGGGAGATTCTTTTCAAGGGTTTGAAAAAAATATATTCACCAGGCAAGATCTGCCAAATCAAGAAAGTGGAAGGGGATTTTAGAGAGGACAAGGCTATGGAGGTGGAAGAGGTTGGGAAAACTAGAGAAGGCCTTTCACTTGTTTTAGGTGTGGAGAAGAAGGGTACAGAGCCTTTGAATGCTCAAATTATAACGTGATAGAAATAAATCAAGGAGGACAATCTAGAGTGAACTTGGTTCAGCCAGAATTCATAGAAGCAGGAACTAAACAAGAAGTCCTATGAGACATGGGAGAAACTCTCATGATGAGGAGATCAATGATCATTCTAGAGAAGGAAGAAGTCCCTGTAAAGAACTTTGATGATTCATGGCTTCGAACCAACATCTTCAGAACTAGATTCACTTCTAGAGGAAATGTATGCCAAGTTATTATTGATGGGGGTAGTTGTGAGAATATGGTAGCTAAGGAAATGGTAGAGAAATTAAATCTGCAATGTGAGAAGCATCCCCGTCCTTACTGTATTGCATGGTCTAAGAAAGGGAATGAGGTTATTGTTGATAAAAGATATCTGGTTAGGTTTACTATAGGAAAAATCTATAAGGATGAGATATGGTGTGATGTTATTCCTATGGATGCTTGTCATATTTTATTGGGAAGGCCATGGTAGTATGATAGGAAGATCATGTGTGATGGAGAGAAAAATACATATACCTTATGGAAAGATGGCTTTAAAGTGACTCTCTTACCACTTAAGGATGAAAGGAAGAATAAGACCATGTTGTCTGCAAAGGATGTTGTCAAAGAAATGAAGGTGAATGGTTGCTGCTATGCTTTGGCTATAAAAAGAGGAGAAGAACTAGTGGACATAATACCACATGATGCAATAAAGATACTAGAAGAATTTTCTAATGTTATTCCAAATGAGCTACCTAACGGTCTCCCACCAAAAAGGGATATACAGCACCACATTGATTTTATTCTTGGAGCAAATTTTCCTAATCAAGAAGCTTATTGAACGAACCCAACACAACATGTAGAGCTCAACAAACAAGTAACAGAACTAGTTGTGAAAGGTTTAGTTAGAGAAAGCATGAGCCCATGTGCTATGCCTGCATTGTTGACTCCCAAAAAGGATGGAACATGGAGGATGTGTATTGACAGTAGAGTAATTAATAAGATTACTATCAAGTATCACTTTCCTATTCCTTGTATAGAGGATATGATAGATGAATTAGCAAGGGCCAAATACTTCAGCAAGATTGATCTATGAAATGGATACCACCAGATTTAAATTCATGAAGGAGATGAGTGGAAGACAACTTTTAAGACTAGGGATGGCTTGTATGAATGGATGGTTATGCCATTTGGGCTTTCTAATGCACCAAGTACATTCATGAGATTGATGAATACTGTCTTACAACCCTACATTGGTAAGTTTGTTGTTGTTTATTTTGATGACATCCTAATTTATAGAAAAAATAGAGGAGATCACATGCAACACTTGAGGCTCATCTTGAGTGTACTAAGGAAAGAGAAGCTCTATGCAAATTCAAAGAAGTGAAGATTCATGCAAAATAGTTTGAATTTTTTGGGCTTCGTCATTTCTGAAGATGGTGTTCAGATGGACCCAAAAAGATCAAGGCAATCCTAGACTAGCCTAGTCCATCCAATATAACAGGGGTAAGGAGTTTTCATCGCTTGGTAACCTTCTATAGAAATTTTATTCAGAATTTTAGCAGTATTGTAGCGCCCATAACAGATTGTACAAAAGGAAGGCAATTCACATGGACAATAGATGCTGAACAAAGTTTCAAATTCTTGAAGAAAAAGGTAACTGAAGCTCCTATATTGGCACTTCCAAATTTGTATAAGGTATTTGAAGTAGAGTGTGATGCTTCCCATGTTGGAATAGGTTCTCTTCTTAGCTAGGCAGGTAAACCAATAGCTTTTTTCAGTGAAATGTTGAATGATGTGAGCAAGAACTATTCTACCTATGATTTAGAATTTTATGCTATTGTTCAAGCCTTAAGGCATTAGAGGCATTATTTGGTGCCACAAGAATTTGTATTATTTACAGATCATTTGGCCTTGAAATATGTGAACACACAAAAAAATTGAATAGTAGGCATGCTAAATGGGTGTCTTTCCTGCAAGGGTATAATTTTGTTTTGAAGCATAAGTCTGGAAAGTAGCATTAGGTTGTTGATGCCATCAATCGGCATGGTACACTAATCACTACAATGGAAACATAGGTCATTGGTTTTGATTCTATTAAAGTTTTGTATGAGGCTGATGCTGATTTTTGAGAAATCATAGAGTAGATTAAAGAGCCAATAGCTAGTCTTTTAGATCACATGAGAGGAGACTACTTTATGTAGGATGGTTACCTCTTTAGGGGAAAACAACTTTGTATACCAACGGGTTCCATGAGGGACAATATTATTCCAGAATTTCATAGTGGTGGTTTGGCTGGTCACTTTGGGAAGGACAAGACAATAGCCTTGGTTGAAGATAAATACTACTGGCCAAAACTAAAAAGGGACATTACTAAGTATGTGGCAAGGTGTAGAATCTGTTAGGTGTCTAAGGGTCACTCCCAAAACATAGGCTTATATACACCTCTACCTGTACCCATTGAGCCATGGATAGATGTGAGTATGGATTTTGTGTTGGGGCTTCCCCACACCCAGAGAGGTATAGAGATTCTATTTTTGTAGTTGTTGATAGATTCTCTAAGATGGCTCATTTTATTACTTGTAAAAAAACTAATGATGCCACAAGGATAGTGAATTTTTTTTTTTAGAAGTTGTTAGACTCCATGGTATTCCAAAGACTATCACATATGACAGGGATACTCAATTTTTGAGTCATTTCTGGAGGACCTTATGGAAAAAGATGGGAACACAGTTGCAGTTTAGGAGTTCCTATCATCCCCAACCTGATGGACAAACTAAGGTAGTCAATTAGAGTTTGGGAAATCCTTTACAGTGCATTGTTAGTGATAAGCCCAAGTAGTGGGACCTGGAATTGCCTCAAGTAGAGTTCACTTACAACAGTTCTATTAATAGATCAACTGGAAAATCTCCTTTCTAGATTATATATGGTAAGAATCCTCAGGGTGTTTTGAACTTGGTACAACTCCCTGTGCAAGACCAAATTAGCAATGATGGGGAAGCATTTGTTGAACACCTTCAATAGCTTCAACAAGATGTGAGGAGTAAATTGCAGGATAGCAATGAGCGAGATAAGGCTGTTGGAGATGTTAGTAGAAGGAGACAAATATTTAATGTAGGTGATTTGGTGATGGTGTACTTGAGGTGTGAGAGATTTACCACTAGCACATATCATAAGCTGAAATACAAAAAGATAGGTCCTTGCCAAATCTTGAAGAAGATCAATGATAATGCTTATGAGTTTTGTCTACTAGATGATCTAGATATTTCTCCTGTATTTAATGTTTCTGATTTATATGCATTTCATGGAGAACTACGTGAGCTAGCCAATATAGATGAGGTGGATTGGCATCACTAGCTTCCAAGCAAGAAGAAGGAAAAGATTGCCCACATTCTGGACAAGTAGTCTACAGTCACCCAGAATGGCCATTATAATAGGTCCCTGATTCAGTGGGAGGGATTACCAGCAACAGATAGCACCTGGATCTCAGAATGGGAAGTGATGAAATTGGACCTCACAAAGTTGCATTAGTTCATAGACAACCACTTGCAGGAGCTGCATTCCTTTAAAGAAGGGGAGAATGATGCAAGGCCCTTTGTAGCTCATAATCTCATACAGAAACTTCTGGAGGTCATAACTTTTGACTCAGGTATGGGTTTTTGCTGAAATTTTTTGGGTGCATGCCTCAGGTGGTGGAATTTTTTTTTCTAATGATCTCAAATTGATTGGGGTCCATTTTAGAACATTTTCGAGTGCTAAAAGTTTCATCTCGGGCTCCGAAATTAGCTTTTAGTGTTTTTTCTCTAGTTTTTAGAAAGTTCTATTTTGTAATAAATCCGAGTTTATGTTATCAAATCTCGGACATTATTTGGAAATTAATTCTAACTTAGTCGAGGGCATGTTTAGAGAAAATCTAAGCTTTTTAGGTGTTGTTTCAAAAATTACCAAAAATGGCAAAAACCACCTGTGGAAAAAAATTGCCAAAAAGGGTAATTTTTGGATTTCTTGTTTTTTCTAGTTTTTTTGTTACTTAAGAGTTTACAGCGAATTGTAGAGTCAGTGATGAATGGGAAATATTGAAGGTTTCAAATCTGTGTTATTTGTCTTGTGATTGAATTTATTGTTAATAGAGTGTGTTGTGCTACATCATTTGGTATCAGAGCAGGAAGATGGCTAGGAGAGGAAGAGGAGGTGTAATGCCAATGCAAAGATTGATGCTAGATATGCAGAGATAGATTGAAAAACTTAGTGAGGGAATGGATAATCAAGGGATGCAAGGAGGGAATGAATCTGATGAAGAGGGAAACCAAAGAGTGCTGACCAAAATGAAAAATATATAGGAGAGAGGCTGGAAGAAATGAGCTATGAACATAGAGTTCTCAGGGCTTTGGAAGGAAGGAGTGAATAAAACAAGATTCATGTTTCAGACTACGTTGGTATTCTTAAGCCAGAAGAATTAATAGACTGGCTAAATGAGATGGGAAATTTTTTTGAATGGAAGCCTATGACCAAAGTAAAGAAGATGAAGTTTGCATGCACAAAATTAAAAGGACATGCAATGATATGTGTGTGTGTGTGTGAAAATTGTACCTGATCTGTAAACACAACACTTCAGTAAAACATTAGAGGTTAGCTATAATCAAAATCGTGCAAAATTGAAATCTATCTAACTAAGCGATTTACTGCCTTCTAATAGGTGCGAGATTAATGTTCTCAGATTGTAATCAAGATCAGTGACCTAGACGACACCTAAATGAAAGATTTGAATGCAAAAGATGGATATGAAATTGAATGCAATTAATCTATATTTTTGATATTTTCTATGCAATAAGAATGATAAACTGATATGCTATGAATGCTATTGAAAACTGATATGAAATGAATGCTAAATGATCTAATAATGAAGATTCTAACAATGATATGAAAACTATGAAATTCTATGCTAAGATATAAAAACTATGCAATTGAAATTGATCTCACAAAGCTTTGAATTCACAAGTTGATTCCTCAGCCTCCAATTCTCCAGCGTGATTATGCAAAAAATATGAGATGAGTTATGAAGAGCCGAAGCCTTAATTTATAGAAATCTAGGGCTTTGGAGGTGCATGGATAAAAGCCATAAATCACTCAAATAACTCAGCTTGATTTTTGAGTTATTTTTAAATAACAGATAATTAAGTCACAAAAACATGCAAAAATAGAGCTTTAACTCAAATTAGAAGTTTAGATCAACTTTAAAACTCAAAAAGATGTTGAGTTTCGAAAAGCTAACAACTTGCATTGATTTTCCAATTTTGAGTTTAACTAGTCCTTGAATGTGCACATGGATAATTATGATTTAATAAGTAAATAAAGTGATTTATGCTCAACTTAACTGCTTTTTGAAATAAAATAATTAATTTATGGGTTAATTAACTATTTTATCAAACTTTTATTAAAAATTATATTATTAAATAATGACAATATGCTTTAATTAATTAAATAAGAATTTAATCAATTATTCATAGGAATTTTGATTTATTGTCAAAATTAAATAATACAATTAATAATAGATAGAATTAAATTTAATTAAACAATTAAGTGGCAAATATTAAATCTAATTAATTAAATATGCAAGATATTTAATTAATCAAATTTTAGGATAAATGTGATTTATTGCCAAATAATTATAAAATTAAAGATAATTATGATGATTAGGAATATTACTAGGAATATTCCCGGATGTAGAATTTAAGATAATCAATTATTATTTGATGATGTTTAGATGTACCTTAGATTAGGACTTCGATGTCGATTTTGTTCGATTTGTCGATGTAGGAGGTTAATGAACATATAGCCCATTTTTGGGGTATTACATTTTGCCCCTCTTTGAATTAGTGTGCAAAGCGCAATGGTTCAAAGATAGTTTGTGTTTGATAAAGATATGAAACTGATTCAAAAGATAAACCGATCTCAAGATAGAAACCGATTGAAAGATATTGAGATAGGAGGTCCTGAATGACCAGAGATAATGTTTACTATAACAACAAATGAACCTATGATTGCGAAAAAGTGTCAAAATGCCTGATTCCAAACCTTAGGATTGCAAAGAAGTGAGTGACCCGTTCTAGACTCGATTGTCTTAGTAGAACTAGCAGGTATCACATCTGAAACCTTCAGTTGTCGAAGAACCAAGGAAATAACACTAATGAACCGATGGTTGTGAAAAGCTAATACAGATTACAAGATTAAGAGAATACCAGATTGATATGGATCGATGAATCTGATATGCCCCAAGTGATGATAGATTTGCCCCGAGCGATGAGGACTTTTGATGAATCAGCGACTAGACGTGATTGTTGTCTTGATCACTGATGAAAGATATTGATAGATTTGATTGATAGAATTTGATTTACAGACTTTGAATGATATGCCATACCATGCCCCCTTCGGGATTAAAATTGAAATCTGACAAGAAAAGTCAGCATTGAGAGTTTAAAAGCATGTTAATTGATTTGAGAAGTGGTTAAACATGTCTAGTGAATGCATCCTGCATTGTTTAGAGGTCCTGGAGACCAAGTTTGACTAGGTTAAACCATGAGTTGACCATAGTTGACCAAGTTGAAATTTTGATAGTTTGATGTAAGATAATCAGTTAAGTTGAATACGGGATTTCTGTGATGATAGAAGGTCGAATATGCAAGCAGTTAATAATATGAATGATCTTAGATTTGAATTTTGATCCCGAAAAAGGATTCTACTTGCTGTTTCATTGGAGGAACCTTCGTGTAAGATTCAGCTCTTGTTAGATTTGAAGAATTGATATGAAGAATTGTTTAAGCTTTGAAGTTCATTTAGCCATTGTGAGATCATGCAAACATGCAAAATGCAAAGAGACATGCAAAATGAAATGCAACCTAAGACCTAGGACCTACTCACTAATCATGTGTCGATTTGTTATCATCATTGAACTTTTAGGTAACGGGATAAATCAATACAATGTCCACTAGCCATGAAACCATAGACATATGAATATTGATTTGTATGTGCAAGAATCAATACAACCCCCACTGGTCAAACAACCATGGACATATGAATATTGATTTTATTTTTGGAATGTCGGATTAGATATAAGTACCAAGGCATAAATGCCAGGATGACCTGAATATCATGTCCATTTTGATATAGCAATTTGTATAAGCATCAAAACATAAACATCATGATGACCTGAATATGCCTTGCATTACAAACACAACAAATAGTCAAGAGATCATACTAAATCCAATGTGAATTACCTGTAGTGACCCTTTATCGTTCACATCCTTAGGCAAGATCGCATTTCATAGTAGGAGAAAGAACTCACTCAAAAAAGACAATAGTTAGATCAAACTTATTTGAATTTTTTGGGTATCAATGGTCGAGGTACGCATGGCCATCCAATTCGAGATAGAGGCTCTTACAGTCGGACACCATTTCAATCCAAAATTTCCAAAGACGTTATATTTTCACATACAAGAAGAAAACAAAGAAAAGATTATGCCCCTAGTCATCACTCTCTAAATCCTATAAAGGACATCATCGAAGAGCTCGAAGGGACACAATATGCAAACATCTCAATGTGAATCAGTAAGCATACAAGGAGATAAAAGTATGAAGCACAGATCATTTTCAGCTTGTTTTGATGTTTGATGTTGGTGTTGTAGATGCAAAATCCTTTCTGGAGACGAGACTGACTGACTGACTCACATGAAGCTTCAAAAGACTCTGACTAGATATGAAACATCTAAGATATACTAGAGAAGATAGGATATGACATTGATTGCCCCCAAGTTTGAACATTGATAGGATATAGACACTTGAGCAGATTTGTGGACAAACTGACTTATTGAAAATTGGAAATGCAGAAACAAACCGGGAGATATGTACAAACTAAAGCAAGACTGAAAGCTAGGAAAGACCAAGATTGCGCTAATAGATGGAGCATTTTGAAACAAGTGGCACCCATTTGCCAGGTTTTCACCATCTTGGCAGAGATTCTATTTTTGCTACCAAGGCGCCTGTTTCCAGGTTTTCACCAAGGCACTTTTTCTTTTTCTTATTTTTTTGTATTTTTCATTTTTTAAATTTTTTTGATTTTTGATATTTTTTTTTAAAAAAAAATTTTATTTTTTATTTTATTTTTATTTTATTTTATTTTATTTTATTTTTATTTTTTGAATCATCAAGGCACCTATTGCTAGGTTTTCACCAAGATGTTCATTTTTTTTATGACTTTTTCTAATTTTTAAGAGTTTTTCAGGATATTTTACCATAGACTGAATGTCTTAGGCATAGAATTTCTTCAGATGGAGAACATTGATTAGTTCTCAGAGCTGTTCTCCTTTAGTTGTTGAGATTTGATAGGCACCAGAGCCAAAAGTAGCAGTGATTACAAAGGGACCCAACCAGTTGGGTTCAAACTTCCCCTTGCATTCGCGATTGGATTGATTTTTAGGATTTTCTCTCAACACTAGATCACCAACCTAAAATTCTCTATGTTTGACTTTCTTGTTGTAGCCTCTAGACATTCTTTTTTGATACACTCTGAGATGATCATACGCTGCTTGCCTGGGCTCATCTAGTAATTCAAGTTCTTGTAACCTAGACACTCTGTAGTCTTCATCAATGACAAGTCCATGCATTCTGATTTTAAGTGGTGGGATTTCAACCTCAATAGGCAGTACCACTTCAGACGCATAAACTAAAGTGAAAGGTGTAGCCCCTGTAGGCATTCTAATACTAGTTCTGTATGCCCAGAGAGCTGGATTGATCATGAGATGCCAGTCTCTGCCAGTTTTATTCACTGTTCTGTGCAAGATTTTCAAGTGATTTTTGTTTGAAGCTTCAGCTTGTCCATTCCCTTGAGGATAGTAGATAGATGACCAATGTTGAGTAATCTTCAATTTGGCACATAAGTCATCTAGGTCCTTGTTTTTGAATTGTCCACCATTATCTGTGATTATGGAATGAGGAATCCCATATCTGGATATGATATAGTTCAATATGAACATAGATATTTGTTTCCCCATTGCTTGTGTCAAAGGGACTACCTCGACCTATTTTGTAAAATAATCTGTAGCAGTGATTATATGGGTATGTCCATTAGAAGAGTGCGGATGGATAGCACCTATGAGATCAAATGCCCATTATTGAAAAGGCCATTGTGTAGTAAAGGGAATCAGATCTCTCCCTGGAGCATGAATCAAGTTGCCATGTACTTGACACTGTTGACAGTTTTTAGCAAATTTAATAGCCTCTTTCTCCATTTCAAGCCAATAGTACCCAGCCCTAATAAGTTTTCGAGCTAACGTTAAACCATTTGAGTGCGATCCACATATACCCTCATGGACTTCCTCTAATGCACGTTGAGACTCTTCCCATTCTAAACATCTAAGCAGTGTACCATCTAGACCTCGTTTGTATAGATCATTACCAATGATGACATATCAGGATGCGGATCGGATAAGGTTTCATTTCTCAAAACGGTTAAAGGATTCAGGGATGATTTGGTTGTGGAGATAGGAGAATAGATTTTTGTAGCAAGATGAGTCATAACCTACAACAGTGCAGATCATGTGGGTTTCAGGGGAGTCATATGTAGGATAGGATAGGGCTTCCACCAGGAACTCATAGCGTAGCTCATGTTCAGGCTATTGTAAGAGAGTAGATAGTGTCGCCATTGCATCGGCAGCCTTATTCTCCATTCTGGGTATTTGCTCAAATGCGATAGAGATGAAGTATTTCTTTAAATCATCTACCATTCTCTTGTAAGGAATGAGCTTTTCATCTTTGGTTTGGTACACATCATTGACTTGGTGGATAACTAGTTGTGAGTCTCCATGGATGCGCATCTTTATTACTCTCCACTATATTGCCATTTTCATACCATTGAGAAGGGCCTCATATTCAACAATATTGTTTGTACAAGGAAACTTTAGTCTGAATGCTTTGAGTATCGAGTATCCTTGAGGAGTGATGAACAATATGCCTGCTCCAGATCCATTCTGTGTGTAGGATCCATCAAAGAATAACCGCCATGCTCTAGAAGAGAGGTGCATGATAGAGGAATCGAGAAATTCCATTTGCATGGGTGTATCATCAAACAGTGGTGCTTCAGCTAATTGATCAGCAATGACCTGTCCTTTGATAGCTTTTCTTTCAACATATTCAATGTCAAATTCACTCAAGAGCATGACCCATTTAGCTAATCTACCTATGAGGGAAGCTTTGCTTAGTAGGTACTTTAGTGGATCAATTTTAGCTACCAAATGAGTAGTATGAGCTAACATGTAGTGTCTTAGTTTCTGCGATGCAAAGATCACAGCTAGACATGCCTTCTCTATCATTGAGTAGTTCTTCTCATAGGCCACTAAAGTTCTGCTGATATAGTAGATGGCTCTTTCTTTCTTGTTCTCATCATGCTGTGCTAGCAATGCCCCCAGTGATGTATCTATTGCGGAGACATATAATATTAATGGCTTCCCATGAATAGGAGGCATTAAGATAGGAGGATTCAAGAGATAATTCTTGATATGATCAAAATTCTTTGCACAGTCTTCATTCCATGCAAAGGTCACACCTTTATGTAATGTCTTTGTGAAAGGTTGTGATATGTCAGCTAACTGTGATATGAATCTTCTGATGGACTGTACTCTCCCTTGCAAATTTCACATCTGACTAATATTCTTGGGAGGTTGCATCTCTATGATAGATTTCACCTTAGCTAGATCGACCTCGATACCTTTCTTGGAGATGATGTATCCTAGGAGCTTGCCAGAAGTGACTCCAAAAGCACACTTTTTCGGATTTAGTCGAAGACTAAATTTTTCCATTCTGTCGAGGATCATGCTCAAGTCTGTTAGATGTTTAGTTCTAATCATGGATTTTTCCAAGGTATCATCACGTAATCCTCCATTGTTCTATGCATCATATCATGAAAAATAGATGTCATTGCTCTTTGATATGTAGCTCCAGCATTTTTGAGGCCGAATGGCATAACATTCCAACAGAAGGTTCCCCACGCACATGTGAAAGCTATTTTCTCTTGATCTTCTAGAGCAATTTTGATTGGGTTGTTCCCAGAAAAGCCATCCATTAAGGAATACATTTCATAGCCCGCAGTCATGTCCACTATCATATCAATGTTAGGTAGTGGAAAATCATCCTTAGGGCATGCTCTGTTCACATCTCTAAAGTCCGTGCACACTCTGATTGAACCATCTGGTTTTGAAACAGGTACAATGTTGGAGATCCACTCAGCATAGTCTATGACACGGATGAATCCAGCTTTTAGGAGTTTTTCTAGTTCTACTTTGACTAAGAGTGCAACATGAGGATGCATCTTTTGCAATTTTTGCTTGATTGGTTTTACTCCAGGAGCAATGGATAGATGGTGCATAATGAGATTGGGATCCAATCCTAGCATATCTGAATATTTCCATGAAAAATTGATTTTTTTTTCTGTCAAGAATGTAGTAAATTTCTGTTTCTCTTCTTCTGATAGAGATTGTGCTACATGTACCAATTGCGGTTCCTCTGTTGTACCCAAATTGATGGATTGAGTGGGCTCAATCAGAACTGGAGATCTATCCTATAAATGACTCAGAAGGACATCAAATATCTCATCCTTAGGCACCTCAAAGAGGTTTTCACCTTCAGATACATTTTTTCTTTTTACTTTTGTAGGATCTGAAACTGCCACAAAGTGGTTTTCACCCTCAGAACTCTTTTTCTTTTTCCTTATATTTTTTTGACTAAGATATTTGATGTCTGACTTGGTCATGCTGACGCTTGGTTCGCTGATGGAAGTCCTCATAGGCTCAACTGCATTGAGGTAGCAAGCAAGGGCATAGTCACTGGAAAAGGTGTAAACACCATGGCTTGGGTTTGTGGAAGTTTGGTCAATAAGATCAGGGCATTGGATAGTCAAAGGAGGAAAGGCTTGGGATATGGTGTTCACAGATGTGGATATGTCATCATTGGTCCTAACCTGATGCTCAAGTTCAAAGGTGATATTATAGCTCAAAATGTTCAATTCGTGAATAGGCTCAACATCATCATGGGAGTCCTCTTCAGCCATAGGTGGATCAGACACGTTAAGTTCATTGTTTCGCTCTAGACCTACATTGGGTTGAGATACATATTGGTGAATAACATCAATATATTTCTCTGTTATAAGTTCATCTTCTTCTGGAATGGCACCTCATTCATAGTCATTTGACTCAGCTTCTGATTCAGGGTCTCTAGGAAATCTTAGAAAATGTGTGAAATCAGGATGAATACCCCAAGAAGGATTACCCTCAGTCTCTGACTTGAATTCATATTCATGGGAATCAGTGTCAGAATAACAACCCCCTTCTTCTTGATCAGTTTGATTGTCTTCGAGATTGGCTGGTTCTTATGGGGCAACCATCTCTTGCGCTACAGTAGGTTCTTGTGTTTCTACTACATTGATTCTTTTGATAGGATCATCTTTATCGTCAAGAAGATCTTTGATCTCTTTAGGCAATTTTTCATAGGGGATAAGCTCAGAGCTATCTGAATCATCATCAGAGGGTTCTATTTCTTCTTTCTTAAGAAGGGGTTCTCCTGGTGCAATTTGTTCTATGACATGAGAACAACCACCTTTGAGATGATAGGGTTTCTTCTTAAAGCCTAAGCCACTAGTATCTTTGTTGGCTCTACCAATATGTGAAATGGGTATCACAAGACCCTTTCCTCTGATTCCTAGAGGTCCTTGACCGGAATATCCCATCTTGGCTATCAATTTGTTTCCTAGACCATATGAATTAGAAGGGATTGTAGGTGCTATAGATTCACTAGGTTGAACAATTTTAGATTCAGAATCCTCTTCGTATAGCCATGCAAGCATAGCTTCATCCTCCTCAAATTCTTGTCTAGATACTTGCTCCGCCACAAAATTTCTTTTGTATGCTTCCATAGGTTCCTTAGGTTCTGATTTAGACTACTTCAAGGATTGTCCATACGACTTAGGTGAGATTGGGAGAGATGTCAGAGACAAGACTAGCTCTATAGTGTATTCTCCCATCCCATTTTCTTTGAGATTGATCTCTTTAGCAATGTCTTCCATCTTGGATGTGGAAGCCACATTTTGTTGCTTGATGGAAGATTCTATCTTATTGGGAACAAGCTTATTGGCACTTTCCTTCAATGTATTGCAAGTTGTATTCAGATCTGCTGGGATAGTAACCTCCACTCCTTCATAGGGAAATTTCAAGCATTGATGATACATAGAAGGAATGGCTTGCATTTCATGGATCCAGGGTCTCCCTAGAAGGATATTGTAAGCCAATGGTAGATCAAGCACCTGACATGTGGTATCTTTGATGACCGGACCCACTCGGATGGGTAAGACAATGGTGCCTTTAGAAGCTCTTTCTTGTTCATCATAGGCTTTTATGGTGATCTTCTTTCGAGGATCAATAGCCATCTCTAAGAATCCCAACTGTGTGATTAAGCTGTAAGAACAAATGTTGAGGCCTGCGCCCCCATCTATCAACACACATTTGACTTGATGGTTCTGGATCAAGACTTCTATGTGTAAGGGCTGATTATGTGGGTGACTTAGGGAGTTGTCATCTTCCTCTAAAAAGGAGATATATTGTGGAGACGTTAGATGACCAACCATAGTTTGGAACCTGTCTAGATCTAGATCATCAGGAACATTAGAGCTGAGAAAAGCTTTGTCTAGGATATCTCTGTGAGCTGGAGATATTCAAAGTAACTCAAACATAGAGATTTTGGCATTGGTATGCTGGAGTTATTGGATGATGCTATAAGATGTAGGTCTTGTATCCTTTGGATTGGAAGATTTCAAGGCAGCCTTCTATTTAGAAGCAGATGTGAGATTGAAATGTATCTTAGGGACATTAGATGAACTTGGTGTTTGTCCTTTTAGATGAGCCTAAGCTTGTGATCTAGTAACCGCATTAGCTGAGGAATGATTTTTGTCTCTTCGTACAATCATGATGACATTGCAGCTCTCAGAGAGACATGGTTCAACCATATTGATGACAACATTGTTTCCAGGGTAGGCATAGCTGACTTTTGCCCCTATGTTAGGCTGAGAAGTGGAAACTCCCTTGCCATGTTGTGGAAATGGTTCTGTAAATGCTGTGTGATCATTATTGCTGGTAGGATTATCGATCGTGATGTCCCCTTGATCTATCAAGTCTTGAATGGTATGCTTCAAGTGGAAGCATCCATTAGTTCTGTGGCCTTTAGTCTGATGGAAAGCACAGAATTCATTATCTTTCAACCAATATGGTTTTGGATCCAGATCAGGGTTTCGGACTAGTGGTAAAGAGATCATGTTATCATCTATCAGGGTTCTCAAGGTAGATTCCAAATATTCTCCCAGGGGAGTAAACTTTCATTTATTATCCCATCGTTTGAATGGCTTCTTTGGAGATGGTTTAGCAGATTTTTGCTCTAAAGCTTCAATGGCTTTGGTGGCAAGGGTGAGATTGTAGGTAGGTGCCTTTGATGGGGTGCAGATAGTGTCAACAACACCATCAGAGATGATACCTTTGTTTCTATTCCAGCTCTTGTTTTTATCTTTTGAGCTAGATCTAGATTCGAACTTGTCCTTTTGAAGTGTGATTTCTCCTTTCTTGACAAGTACTTTCTCAATCTTGATTGCATTATCCACCATTTTATCAAAAGATACATGATCTTGCATTTGTAATGGATAATTGAGCTCTGGAACAAGGTTATTGATAAATATTTCAAGTTTCTCCATTTTGGGAATTTGTCTAGCATATAGAGAGAACTTCTTTCTCCACCTCTTGAGGAAAGTTAGGAATGATTCCCCTGGATATTGCTTGAGGTTACAGATATCGATCATGGTGACCGGATGTTGAATGTTGTAGGAATATTGTTGATAAAACAATTTAATCAATTCTTCAAAAGTTTTGATCGTAGAAGGTAATCTTGAAAACCATTGAATGGATGCTCCTCCCAAGGATCTAGGAAAAAGATGCATTAAATAAGTCGATTCATGCATGAATTCCATGGATTGTGTACAAAACTCTCTAACATGATCTTGAGGATCAGAGTGTCCGTCATATTTGTCATACTTTGGCATCTCCACTCTTTTTGGGAATGGAGGCATATACAAGTCTTTGTCAAAAGGGAAAGGACAAAGGGCCTCCATGGAGAATTCCTTGGGTTCCTTCTCTTTCTCAATTTTATTCATTTTGACCTGCATAGCATGTAGCTGGTTCATTATGGCCATCATTAGAGTTTCTTCCTCATGCGTGATGATATCTTTGACATTGAAGTGAGGAGGAAGTTTAGCTCCTTCCTGGGCTAATTGCAAAAAGTATGCCTCTCTATCCACTTTCAAGAAATGCCTCATCATTCTTTTGAATTCATCATCATTTTGACATCGATGGATTTCAAAGGGCATAGGTTCTTGGTTGGCATTATGTTGAGAATGGGGTCCTTGGGATCCTCCTCCTAGAGAACCATGATTTTTCCCTGCTTGAGACATGGTAGGAGTTTTTGGGCTCCCCGGAACAGATTGAGGAGGAGTTTGCTGATTACCTCTATGAGTTGATAAAGGAGGTATGTAACTAGTTTTCAATCAAAAGTTACCGAGACCGTCGTCTTCGTAGATACCTAACTTGATGAGTTGTTCAAGAGTTGGACTTGGGGTATTGGTCAAAAGTAAGTTCTGAGATGCTTCTTCTGATTTCTTATGTGAAGAAGCTTTAGTCTCCACCATTAACTTTGAATGAAACAGAAGAAAAGGACGAAGACAACTGAAGAACAATTTGATTTGAGAAAATCAGATGACGCAACCTTGTCAAGATTATGATAGTTTTGAAGATCTTATGAGATGTGGGTGAAGGAAACTGTGCCCTGGATGTATGGGATAGATCGCCCAAAAGATAGCGGACACGAGTTCTCAACACTTAGTCTATTTTTGAAGATTGATTGAAGATTGATAGTTATGACAAGGTTTTGACACGAGATAAAAAAGGGCTCAAATTGATCAAACAGAAGGCTAGATCAGATTCAAAAGATCAATCTCAAAAAATGGTAGAATGCTCAATAGCTACTGCTCTATTCCTGACACAATGATATTTTTGACAGATTTTGGAACTAGGCTGGAAACATTGGATATCTTGCAATTTGACAATTTCTGACAACTCTCTCAAATTTTTCCAAATGACACTCTGCAGACTCGTACAACACTGGCTAGTCTATGAAATGATAGTTGCTAAACTTGTACGACAGTTGGGTAGCAATGAAATGACAGTTGACAAAACTCGTACTACAGTTGCTAACAGGGTTTTGACTTTTTCTTGAATTTGCTGGTTTGAAAACTCCTACGACACTGGGTTCTCAATCATACGACAGATGGGCAATACTGAAATGACACTTGACAAAACTCGTATGACTTTTGACTTCCTGAAATGACTTTTGACTCCAGAAAGAATTTTACGTCAATTTTTGCAAAATTTAAAGTTTTCAGTTTTGGATTGTTTGCAAATTGTACTGTCTAGATTTTGAAGGTTATACCAGATTTGATCATTTTTAATAGCCAAGTAGATAAACAAGCACGTAGAATAGCAAGAAAGTGATTCCAAGCACGTCTGAAAACAATGAACAAGGGCAAAAGCAACCTTGCGCATGAATAATCAAGTGACCAAATTGTGCTAATCCCTGAGAGTACTAATTGTGTATGTTCTGAAAAGTTTTGCAATAACACACATATACCTGAGAATGAAAAAAATTGGCCTCTCTAGGGTTTTTAGTAATGGTTTGACTCTACAACTTTTATGATTCAAAGGGGTGAACTCCAATCCCAGCGCACCAGGGTTTTGACACAGTCTGAGAACTTAATCTTCAAGAGCTGCTAGGGAGATCTGACAACCCAACAATGAACCATACCCATGGAGATTTCTTCCACAAGGACATTTATATAGCGGCTGTCACTACCATGGTGAAAATGGCTATTACCGCTTGAGGTTCCATCAACACAGTTTTCCTTGTGAAGGGATTGTCCGCTACGATTAACCCTCTCTAAAAGTGACTCACAGATTTATACCACAAGGGGACTTAGCTCCAGATCCAAGGTTTTTGACACCTTTTCACTTTTAACCCAAACAAAGCAAGCAGATTAATCCGACATGCTAAGACAAAGTTTTGTTCCACCAAGGTCTATGATATCAACTCCACGTGATCTATCAACCTCTCTGGGGAGAGAATGTATCAATCAATAAGAGAAGATGCACTAACCAATTTTGATTCACCAAAGCTCATGATATCAACCCCACGTGATCTATCAACCTCTCTAGAGAGAGAATGTGTCGATCAATAAGAGAAGACGCACTAACCAAGTTGAATGTGAAATGCACTAAGTATCCTCCCTACCTACAAGGATTCTGTCATCAAGAAAGATTTCTCTAGGAATCCAATCTCTCAAGAATCACAAATAGTGTTCATAGGGCCTAATTACTATGTGAGCACAGATATATTCCCGAAAGCAAATATACCAAAAGTACCCAAAAAGCAGAAAGAGGAACACTTAATGCTTAAAGCGAATATGAGATGAGTCCACAAGGTGGAAAACTTAACACCTCACACAAGCTGAAAATGAGTCCCCAACTTAGAAAATAAGTGAGTTCCTAAAAGCACAAAAGGGTTGCCAAGTGGAACACTTAACGCTTCTATCCTGTTGACCCCTCCCCTTTATGGCACTGAGATTGCAACCACGGGGTGGAAATGAGGGGCTGACGGATTAGCGAGTCCAATAACCCAAGATAGCAATCAAGATCAATCACAAGTATTCTAAGACTACTTAATGAATCCTTAAGGGATCACAACCTAGTATCAAATTATGCAAGTGTGTAGAAATAGATCAAAAGCATGAAAAGATGTACACAAGCTTGACATGTGAGAGATTTATTTTAAGCCCAAATTGAAATTTTTTCAGAACAAGGAGAATACCTCATGATCCTCGCAATGTGCTTAGTAGATTTTACCTGATTTTTAGCAATTCTCGCACTTTTCCCAATCAAAATCAACAGAAATCAATCAGAAATAGTAAATTTCAATTGTTAGGGTTAGCTGTCAGTCAAAATCCAAAAATCAAATCTGACAAACTATCTGCAAAAATGAAATGATAATTGAAATCTGATACCAAAACTCGTACAACAGTGGGTATGCTCCGAGACGACAGTCCAAAAAATTGTACGACACTGGGTATGCTACCATACGACAGTTGAGCTCCCAAATGATAGAAAGTATGTGATGAAATGATATTCGATAAAGTCAACTATTGTACGATAGTGGGTATGCTCCTAGATGACACTAGGTGTTCACTAAAATGACAGTCTGCAAAACTCGTACAACACTTGGTGTCAGATGAAATGACAGTCTAAAAACCTCGTACGACACTGGGTGTTTGATGAAATGACAGTCTGTAAAACTCATACGACACTGGGTGTCTGATGAAATGACAATCTGCAAAACTCATACGACAATCTGAAAACTTGTACAACAACTGTACGGACCGAAATTAAAAATCACACTGTACGGACAACTTTGATAGAAAAAGTGCCAAAAAAATTATTTTTTTCTTTTTTGTAGGCAAAAAAGAAACAAAAAATAACGTCCTAATGAGAATACCACCAGAATGGCCAATAGCAAGGGAGTTCTGATAGAGAAATGATAGAAGATTGATAGAAATCAAGGGAAGCCCATTTCAGGGCCCCATGGTGGGCGCCATAAATGTGTGTGTGAAAATTGTACCTGATTTGTAAACACAACACTTCAGTAAAATATTAGAGGTTAGCTATAATCAAAATCATGCAAAATTGAAATCTATCTAACCAAGCGATTTACTACCTTCTAATAGGTGTGAGATTAATGTTCTCAGATTGTAATCAAGATCAGTGACCTAGATGACACCTAAATGAAGGATTTGAATACAAAAGATGGATATGAAATTGAATGCAATTAATCTATATTTTTTATATTTTCTATGCAATAAGAATGATAAACTGATATGCTATGAATGCTATTGAAAACTGATATGAAATGAATGCTAAATGATCTAACAATGAAGATTCTAACAATGATATGAAAACTATGAAATTCTATGCTAAGATATAAAAACTATGCAATTGAAATTGATCTCACAAAGCTTTGAATTCACAAGTTGATTCCTCAGCCTCCAATTCTCCAGCGTGATTGTGCAAAAAATATGAGATGAATTATGAAGAGCTGAAGCCTTAATTTATAGAAATCCAGGGCTTTGGAGGTGCATGGATAAAAGCCATAAATCACTCAAATAACTCAGCTTGATTTTTGAGTTATTTTTAAATAACAGATAATTAAGTCACAAAAACATGCAAAAACAGAGCTTTAACTCAAATTAGAAGTTTAGATCAACTTTAAAACTCAAAAAGATGTTGAGTTTCAAAAAGCTAACAACTTGCATTGATTTTTCAATTTTGAGTTTAACTGGTCCTTGAATGTGCACATGGATAATTATGATTTAATAAGTAAATAAAGTGATTTATGCTCAACTTAACTACTTTTTGAAATAAAATAATTAATTTATGGGTTAATTAACTATTTTATCAAACTTTTATTAAAAATTATATTATTAAATAATGACAACATGCTTTAATTAATTAAATAAGAATTTAATCAATTATTCATAGGAATTTTGATTTATTGTCAAAATTAAATAATACAATTAATAATAGATAGAATTAAATTTAATTAAACAATTAAGTGGCAAATATTAAATCTATTAATTAAATATGCAAAATATTTAATTAATCAAATTTTAGGATAAATGTGATTTATTGCCAAATAATTATAAAATTAAAGATAATTATGATGATTAGGAATATTACTAGGAATATTCCCCGATGTAGAATTTAAGATAATCAATTATGATTCGATGAAGTTTAGATGTGCCTTAGATTAGGACTTCGATGTCGATTTTGTTCGATTTGTCGATGTAGGAGGTTAATGAGCATATAGCCCATTTTTGGGGTATTACAATATGGTGGGTTCATCTCCAAAAGGAATGAACTAGAAAAGGAAAGGAAAAGATTAAGACATGGAGCAAGATGGAGAAAAAGCTCAAAGAAAAATTCTTACCCATGGATTATTCGCAAACCCTCTTTTGCAGGTTCCAGAATTTGAAATAGAACTTGTCTTCAGTGCAAGACTATACAAATGAATTCTACAAGTTATCTATGCGCATAGAGCATTAATAAAATAATGAGCAAATGGCTGCTAGATATATGAATGGCCTAAAATTCTCCATCCAAGATGAATTGAGCATGCATCGTGTCAACAGTATGGAGGAAGTCTACCAGCTAGCCCTAAAGGCTGAAGAAAAGAAGAATAGGCAATATAACTAGAGGAATAGAGGTGGTCGAAGGGGTACCTTAACTCCATTTCGGGGAGGTTCTAATAATGGTTGGGGAGATTCTTTTCAATGGTTTGAAAAAAATATAGAAACCAAGCAAGATCCTCCAAATCAAGAAAGAGGAAGGGGATTTCAGAGAGGATGAGGTGATGAAGGTGGAAGAGGCTGGGAAAACTAGAGAAGGCCTTTCACTTGTTTTAGGTGTGGAGAAGAAGGGTAAAGAGGCTTTGAATGCTTAAATTATAATGTGATAGAAAGAAATCAAGGAGGACAATCTAGAGTGAGCCTGGTTTAGCCAAAATTCATAGAAGCAGGAATAGAACAAGAAGTCCTACCAAACCTGGGAGAAACTCTCATGATGAGGAGATCGATGATCATTCTAGAGAAGGAAGAAGTCCCTGTAAAGAACTTTGATGATTCGTGGCTTCAAACCAACATCTTGAGAACTAGATGCACTTCTGGTGAAAAGGTATGCCAAGTTATTATTGATGGGGGTAGTTGTGAGAATATGGTAGCTAAGGAAATGGTAGAGAAAATAAATCTGCAATGTGAGAAGCATCCCCGTCCTTACCATATTGCATGGTTCAAGAAAGGGAATGAGGTTACTGTTGATAAAAGATGTCTGGTTAGGTTTACTATAGGAAAAATCTATAAGAATGAGATATGGTGTGATGCTATTCCTATGGATGCTTGTCATATTTTATTGGGAAGGCAATGGTAGTATGATAGGAAGATCATGCATGATGGAGAGAAAAATAAATATACCTTCTAGAAAGATGGCTCTAAAGTGACTCTCTTACCACTTAAGGATGAAAGGAAGAATGAGACCATGTTGTCTGCAAAGGATGTTGTCAAAGAAATGAAGGTGACAGGTTGCTACTATGCTTTGGTTGTAAAAAGAGGAGAAGAAGAAGCAGACATAATACCACATGATGCAGTAAAGATACTAGAAGAATTTGTTGATGTTATTCCAAATGAGCTACCTGCCGGTCTCCCACCAAAAAGGGATATACAACACCACACTGATTTGATTCCTGGAGCAACTCTTCCTAATCAAGCATCTTATCAAATGAACCCAACACAACATGTAGAGCTCAACAAACAAGTAACAGAACTAGTTGAGAAAGGTCTGGTTAGAGAAAGCATGAGGCCATGTGTTGTGCCTGCATTGTTGACTCCCAAAAAGGATGGAACATGGAGGATGTGTACTGACAATAGAGAAATTAATAAGATTACTATCAAGTATCACTTTCCTATTCCTTGTATAGAGGATATGATGGATGAATTAGCAGGGGCCAAATACTTCAGCAAGATTGATCTATGAAATGGATACCGCTAGATTCAAATTCGTGAAGGACATGAGTGGAGGATAGCTTTCAAGACTAGGGATGGCTTGTATAAATGGATGGTTATGCCATTTGGGCTTTCTAATGCACCAAGTACATTCATGAGATTGATGAATACTATCTTACGACCCTACATTGGTAAGTTTGTTGTTTATTTTGATGACATCCTAATTTATAGCAAAAATAGAGGAGATGACCTGCAACACTTGAGGCTCATCCTGAGTGTACTAAGGAAAGAGAAGCTCTATGCAAATTTAAAGAAGTGCAGATTCATGCAAAATAGTTTGACTTTTTTGGCCTTCGTCATTTTTGAAGATGGTGTTCAGATGGACCCAGAAAAGATCAAGGCAATCGTAGACTGGCCTAGTCTATCTAATATAATAGGGGTAAGGAGTTTTCATGGCTTGGAAACCTTCTATAGAAATTTTATTTAGAATTTTAGTAGTATTGTAGCGCCCATAATAGATTGTACAAAAGGAAGGGAATTCACATGGATAACAGATGTTGAAAAAAGTTTCAAATTCTGGAAGAAAACGGTAACTGAAGCTCCTATATTGGCACTTCCAAATTTTGATAAGGTATTTGAAGTAGAGTGTGATGCTTCCCATGTAGGAACAGGTGTTGTTCTTAGCCAGGCAGGTAAACCAATAGCTTTTATCAGTGAAAAGTTGAATGATGTGAGGAAGAACTATTCTACCTATGATTTAGAATTTTATGCTATTGTTCAAGCCTTAAGGCATTGGACGTATTATTTGGTGCCACAAGAATTTGTATTGTTTACAGATCATTTGGCCTTGAAATATGTGAACACACAAAAGAAATTGAATAGTAGGCATGCTAAATGGGTGTCTTTCCTGCAAGGGTATAATTTTTTTTTGAAGCATAAGTCTAGAAAGCACAATCAGGTTGCTAATGCCCTTAGTCAGCATGTTACACTAATCACTACAATGGAAACAAAGGTCATTGGTTTTGATTCTATTAAAGTTTTGTATGAGGCTGATGCTGATTTTTGGAAAATCATAGAGCAGATTAAAGAGCCAACAACTAGTCTTTCAGATCACATGAGAGGAGACTACTTTATGCAAGATGGTTACCTCTTTAGAGGAAAACAACTTTGTATACCAACTAGTTCCATGAGGGACAATATTATTCCAGAATTTCATAGTGGTGGTTTGGCTGGTCACTTTGGGAAGGACAAGACAATAGCCATGGTTGAAGATAAATACTATTGGCCAAAACTAAAAAGGGACATTACTAAGTATGTGGCAAGGTGCAAAATCTGTCAAGTGTCTAAGGGTCACTCCCAAAACACAGGCTTATATACACCTCTACCTATACCCATTGAGCCATGGATAGATGTGAGTATGGATTTTGTATTGGGGCTTCCCCACACCCAGAGAGGTAGAGATTCTATTTTTGTAGTTGTTGATAGATTCTCTAAGATGGCTCATTTTATTGCTTGTAAAAAAACTAATGATGCCACAAGGATAGCGAATTTTTTTTTTCAAAAGTTGTTAGACTCCATGGCATTCCAAAGACTAGCACATCTGACAGGGATACTCAATTTTTGAGTCATTTTTGGAGGACCTTATGGAAAATGATGGGAACACAGTTGCAATTTAGCAGTGCCTATCATCCCCAAACTGATGGACAAACTGAGGTAGTCAATTTTGGACTTTGGGAAATCTTTTACGGTGCATTGTTGGTGATAAGACCAAGCAGTGGGACCTGGCATTGCCTCAAGCAGAGTTCACTTACAACAGTTCTGTTAATAGATCAATTGGAAATCTCCTTTCTAGATTGTATATGTTAAGAATCCTTAGGGTGGTTTGGACCTGGTACAACTCCCTATCCAAGACCGAATTAGCGATGATGAGGAAGCATTTGTTGAACACCTTCAACAACTTCAACAAGATGTGAGGAGTAAATTGCAGGATAGCAATGAGCGATATAAGGCTGTTGCAGATGTCAGTAGAAGGAGACAGATATTTAATGCAGGTGATTTGGTGATGGTGTACTTGAGGTGTGAGAGATTTCCCACTGGCACATATCATCAACTGAAATACAAAAAGATAGGTCCTTTCCAAATCTTGAAGAAGATCAATGATAATGCTTATGAGGTTTGTCTACCAGATGATTTGGATATTTCTCTTGTCTTTAATGTTTCTGATTTATATGCATTTCATGGAGAACTACCTAAGTCAGCCAGTATAGATGGGGTGGATTTTCATCACCACCTTCCAAGCAAGAAGATGGAAAAGATTTCCCACATTTTGGACAAGCAGTCTACAGTCACCCGGAATGGCCATTACAATAAGTCCCTGATTCAGTGGGAGGGATTACCAGCAACATATAGCACCTGGATCTCAGAATGGGAAGTGATGAAATTGGACCCCACAAAGTTGTAGCAGTTCATAGACAACCACTTGCAAGAGTTACGTTCCTTTAAAGAAGGGGAGAATAAGGCAGGGCCCTCCGTAGGTCATAATTACATACAAAAACTTCCGGAGGTCATAACTTTTGACTCAAGTCTGGGTTTTTGCTGAAATTTTTTGAGTGCGTGTCTCAACTGGTGGAATTTGTTTTGCCAATGATCTCAGATCAATTGGGGTCTATTTTAGCACATTTTCAGGAGCTGAAAGTTTCATCTCAGGCTCTGAAATCAGCTTTTAGTGTTTTTTCTCTAGTTTTTAGAAAGTTCTATTTTGTAATAAATCCGAGTTTATGTTATCAAATTTTGGATATTAGTTGGCAATTCATTCTAACTAAGTCGAGGGCATGTTTAGGGAAAATCTCAGCTTTTTAGGTGTTATTTCAAAAATTACCAAAAATGGCAAAAAACACCTATGGAAAAAATTGCCAAAAAAGGTAATTTTTGGATTTTTTTGTTTTTTCTAATTTTTTGGTTACTTAAGAGTTTGCAGCGAATTGTAGAGGAGTCAGTGATGAATTAGAAATATTGAAGGTTTCAAATCTGTGTTATTTGTCTTGTGATTGAATTTATTGTTAATAGAGTGTGTTGTGCTACATCATTCTAGACGGAGGGGGTGGAAAGAAGACATATATGAACTCAATCAATATGTCCTTAAGTCATAACCTCCCATGTATCTTGACATATTTCTTTAGTTTTTTTCTATATTTTCACTTCCACAAAAGTATACTCAATTTTTGGCACTACTTACATATTCATATTTTTCTATATAAATGTGAATATAATAAGACATATTATATGCGTATCTACTTCCTTACTTTTATAATGATATGACATACATGTAAAACACATTCATAAATATGAAAAAAATAGTTTGTTATTCTATTATTAAAAATAAATCAGAAAAATATCACATATATATATATATATATATATATATATATATATATATATATATATATATATATATATATATATATATATATATATATATATATATATATATATATATATATATATATATATATATATATATATATATATATATATATATATATATATATTCTAGAAGTTCAAGAACATGATAAAGTGTTTACAAATGTAGAAAGTGAAAATTTTCTTAATAAATTGAAACATTTATTAGACTTTCCTAAATTATGATATAATCATTTGAATTTACAGATAATTGTGAAATTATATTAAGAAATATTTATTAAACATGGCTGAATAAGATTTTAGAAAACCTTAAAATGGATTAAAATAAATGGGAAAAGTTACTAATTGACAAAGATACAAAGATTCAATGTTACCACAAATTTAATTAAACAAATCTTTTTTTTAGTTATAAATTTTACCACTAAACATCAGAACTTAAAAATATAATTGAATAATTATTGAAAAAATAGTTTAAAAGAGCGCAAGTCTGAAAAAAGCGTCATAAAGCTTTGAAGCCAAAATAAAAAAGAATCAAGACCTTTTTGAATTTTTTGTTAAAGCTGAGAATTCTTTGTCAACTAGTGACATCCAATATAAATGACGAAGGGAATCAGGAAATTGCCATGGTGAATAGTAGAAAGTGTTTTTCATTTCTACATAACCAATTTATAAGAGCGTACAAAGTACCCTCTTTTTAAAACTAGAATTAATAGTGCCCTTCATTTTCAAGTATACAATTATTGACATTTGAATTTGTCGTGTCATGACAAATGCATAAATTGGAGGAGCACCACTGAAAGTGTCATCTGATAAAGGAAAGGAAGTTTTCTAGTTTGAAAGCTTAATTTGAATGCAGGACTACCACAAGTGCATTCAAGCACGTCCAATTAACTTTTACAATATGATAAGGCGACGTGAAAAGTTTTTGTTTCGAGTCGCATGTGAAGAGAATGATGCTCAACCTCGCTAAGTGGTAAAGAATCATCATTTCTGAGGCTCTGAAAACTACCAAAACAAATAATTGTCGTAGTTCATATAAACATATAAAAAAAATGTTTCCACCATCTTTTATAAGTTTATCTTATACACAGACTATTCAAATAACATGGGCGTGGACTAGATTTTAGAAACGTTCAGCTATGTCTAAGTGAAAGATGATAGTGGTACGATAAGATTTTTTAATATCTACTTTTTATTAATCTTTAATAGAAAATGGTACTATTCATAAAAAATCAAATATATGATTTGAAAATTCATTTTGTCAATATAATATAATTAATTTAATTTTGACATTAATGGGGATGGCTCTTCTTGGAATGTATATGAATAGTTACATTATTTTTAATTATTATTCAAATGTTATGGATAATGATGTGAAAATGTGTGTGAATGATAATATAATAATGTGGAGCGAAGATCCTCACTTTACCTAAAGTCAAGGTGTAACGCCCCACCGGGAAACCCAAGAGGACAAGACATAAACCTCTATAAAATGCAAGTAGTAAATTTCTTTTTTTAATTTTAAGTAGAATAATATTCATCATTACACTTCATATTTCTAAAAGAAGAAATAATTTTCTACTACTTGAATGTAATATTTATACAACTTAAGTCCTCACGGTTCCCCTCACATCGCTACTAAAGAAACATCATATAAACCATTTACATGCATAAGATATTCATGGAATCATGAGCTTAAAAGATCTACGTTCATTTTAATGCATCTAGTTAAATGTCCCTAACTTATTTCTTTTATTAAACATAAGTTAATCATCCAACATCATTATTCCTTTTATCAACTCATTCCATAAATTCATATTGATTTCATCTACATCTACTATCCTTTATATCACTTTTCTCTAATAATTTAGGTAAGAGATTAATATTCATTAAGGTAGGCATCATCCTAGGTACTTCATTAACATGAACCGAGTATTAACATTAAAATCAAATTACTATTTTATTGCATTGTTTTATAACCATTCATTGTTAATAATTCCAATCACTAATCTATCATTTCTCAATAATTTCCTTGGATTCTTTCATCAAGAGAGAATAGATTATTGTTGTGATACATCATTATATATAACTATATTTAAGATTATTTCCTTTACATGTGGACAACATAAGAGGATAGGAGAAATAACATAAACACTTTCTTTTAATGCTAGTAACATGTCCAATATTCCACATTCTTTTCCCTTTCTTTTACCTAGAACTACCCATTCCCTTATGCATTGCTTTGAATTGAGATTACATCAATACTACAAGACTCCTTTTAGGAGATTGAAAATTACATGAATACAAATACATAAGTACATCTCAACATATTAAAATATCCAATAAGAAATCTTCAACTGCAGATCTGGAAAGGTATATGTGCTAGGATCATCCAAAGAATCACGATCAATACCTCGATATAAATATTAACCACCCAACCATGTGGAACCAATAGGCCCACTCCCCCAAGCTAGGAGATAGAACCAAAGGCCCATACAAGAGGTAACAACTAGGAAATTCCTAAGGTGGTGATAAAATTTCCCCAAAGTCACAACACAAAAGAAAAGACAAGAAGACCACAAGGACTACCAGAGGCATGATCAAATTTGGTAGAGACTCTAAGCTACAAGCTAGGTGAGTGTCATCACATAGCCCTCACCCCTTGGGTTGTCCTGGTACTAGCCACTCTTGGCCCCGGCCCCCAAGTAGGCACATGCGGAACCGATGCCTCTCGTACACACAAGGTCATTCAGTCGTACCTACGCATAGGTACCTTCTCCCACTCCCATCCTTAGTCTTTACTAGCACTAAAGGCATGGGTGAGGCACAATTAATCTTGATTAGTGTGTAATTTCCCATTCCAATAATCTCCCATTCCCAATTCATTTATTTAGGTTATCACTTGATTAAATAACTCATAGTAGGTTATCCTGGTACTAGCCACTTAGGGCCTTGGCCCCTCACTATGAGCCACTCACCTAGTGTACTTAGGTTCCATAACATACATATAAAAATTATAAGAACATAATAGATTCATCATCAAGAATTCATATCAATTCCATAACAACATTTGATTGAGTTTAGGAAAACATATGTTGTCCCTAGTCCACTTGACAACCCTAAACCCAATATGGCATTCATAATGTTCCAAACATATAAGAAGACATCCAAGTGATATTATAAACATATTCAAAGTATAAATAGATCAAATTAACCAAAAAAAAATTCTAATAGCCTCTAGTAACCATACGAAACCTTAAAACTTAATGATGTTCTTAAACTGAATTATTTCAAGCAAGGATTAAATGCAAAGAATAGTCATCATAGAACAGTCATCCATATCTTCCACAAAACAAATAATAAAGGAAATAACTTTGGTGGAGATTTAGATGACATAATTATGGACTCTCAATTTTATTTTTAGGAAGATCCAATGGTGGGAAAGAAAGTTATGACTTCTGGTTTAAAACAGAAAATTCTAGTTAGGGTTCAGACTTGCCTTCACTAAAACGGTTGTAATTTTCACAAAACATAATTAAAATTCACAAAACCAATTGGAAATGAAATTTAAGACTTAGGATAATATCTGATATCAAATTAAGACTTTTATATGATCATATCAGCCTGTAGCATATGAATACATTTGACAAAAAATTTGGAATCAAGAATGGACAGGCATAGTCTGCCAAAATGTCAAAAATAAGGCATTAATTCGACCATAAAAATAAAATCAGAGAGATACCCATTTGAGATATATGAATTTTAATTCTATAAAATCAATTTAGTAAAACCCTAGATGCAATTTAATTTATTATAATAATAGATCTCCAAAAATGGGTTGCTAAAAACCCTAGGAAAACACATGCCAATTCTTACAAACAAAAACTCAAAACTTTAAAATAACCATAGAAATGAAAAGTAAAGATATAATAAATAATGATAATATATAAATAGATCCATAACCTATCAGAGACATAAAGTAACTAAAATATTCAATCCATACCTCATGTCCTACGAAGGTTGAATCGAAGAAGGAAGGAAACAAAAGAGAAGACAAATCCAAACTTGAGATGCATCCTTCAAACCCTATCCACTTTCAGAAATATCCATGAAAGAAAGAAATAATTCCAAATCAAAGAATCCCTCTCTCAACTACTGAAATTCTCACAAAAATGTCTCTCTCCCAAAAGCAAAGATAACCAAAAATTCTTAAAGACATATGCTTACAAACTCTCCCTCACATCTCCAAGTTTTCTCTCCAAAATCTCCATGAAAAGTAAGGCCATCCTCTCCTCAATGCTTCAGCCCCAAAATCTCCCCTCTTCAAATGAGAAAGTAGTGCATATAAATAGATTTCCAAAAGTTGAGAGGAAAAGTAACCAACTCCCAACTAACTCTTAACTAAAAGGTATTATAAACTAACTTAATATCATACAACTATATTACTCAAATATACAATAAAAGATTATTTGTATTCATTCATACACATATGTAATATTATCCTAACATATATGCATATGCCATCATTAATTACATCAATATCTATATATATAACCTATCCTCATTATTAATAATTAACAATTGAGAATAATATACCTCGCATTATTTAATATTTAATTATTAATAATATTATACTTTACATTAATCCCAAAATATACACCATCAACAATATCTACAATAATTAACATATAATCACATATAAATTATATATATATAAATACATATATGTGTGCACCCATATATATATTTATATTTATATAGATACATGCCAAATACCAAACACTATAATCTATAAGATTATGAATTAATCGATCACAATATTATTACCTATTTATAATTACTATAGGATATAATCACTGAGGTAGAATAAAATCACATGCCTCAAAATAAATCTAATCATCCAAAGAGGCCATACAAATCATCTATGAAACATATTGAGAAAACCATAAGATCAAACAAGGTCAACCAAAGTCAACAAGGAAAGTCAAGCCAAACTCTTGAAACACAACATAGAAAGATTAACTAAGAATCATACCAAGAAGGAGAAATAAATAAAATGAGTAAAAAAATCATACAACCAAATGAATTCAAGTGGCCACAAGGCACTAACTACAACCATGCCCAACTGGGTGCGTTGGATCTGGGTTTTTGACCCAAAGGTTGACTGACAAAGAAGGAACCCTAATATTTCCAAATTGGAATAATGACAAAGGAAGACTCATGTAGGGGCCTTAGTACTATCTCCATAACAACAACCATCAAGGATTTGAGGGTATGCTCAGACCTGTGAAGCCAGGTGAAGTCAATGCCCGGTACTTGCAAGCCTGCATCACAAAGAAGAAATACATATGCACGGATATACATATAAAAGAAAACATTATAGATAGATGACCGGGATCAATACATCATGTGGACCTCAGCTATGTGAGTAACTATGACTTCATCCTGAATCATGAAAACACATCATGTATATATATACACTCAAAGCATGTAGCATCATCATAACGAAGGTTAGAATCTCAAGCATTGTGTTAGTCTCTTATCAATACTAATAATAAATCAACATAATCAAATCATCAAGTGAGATACAAGATTCATCCAAAGTAACCTTAATAGAAGAAAATATAAATAACCACTTATATATATCTATCAAGTACATATCATATAACATCCTAACTATGTTCATAAAGGTCTTGAAGGTACTCAATACATACACAGAGATAAATACATACAAAAATGATACCTTTAGATAGTATGTCTAATATTAGAATCATTGAGTACTAGCTTATGAAATTATTATAAACAAACTCTAGGAATAGATCAAACAAGTATCATGTACAACTTAAGCTATAAGAAAATATCGAAAGATCTTAATTCTTTCAAAAACACAAAACTTATATTAGGGTTAGAAGGGTATTACACAAGGTACATTTTGAAGAATGATATTATGCAAATATTATACAAACCTTTCAAAATCCAGTTTATAGAGGCATAATATTCTAGACCATATTTTTATTTTTTTGAAATTAAATGTTAAGTGGATGGAAACCTTTTTCCTCATACAATTCTTTTTAACAAGTTCACAAAGAATTTCAAAACAAGGGACATTGTTCCTAATATTCCATCCCACAATGTTACTCATAAATGAAGACCAAATAAAAGATGCAAGCTAATTATTAGTATTTTTTTAATATTTACTTACTATTTTATTGTATTTATGCATAACATTTATGGTGATTTGACTTTTAAACAATGATGTTTATATAATGTAATATAGATAACAAATTAAAACACCTAATAATTTGCAAAGATTTGTACCTATACTTTTATGAAGTCTAATAGTGTGATATGCATCTATAATATAACTAATCAAGATTTACAACATAGTCAAATTATATTTCTAAATAAAAGAAAATTACATGACATATATATTAACCAAAAAAACTTCTAATGAATCTATAATAATGAAATATGAAGTATAGAAATATCAAAGTTAACAAAATTTGTTTGATGATGCAAGGGTTGGTAATATAAACTAAGACGGGTGGATTTGAATCTACAGGGACTTGGAGTTTTGTGAGTTTTTGAATTTTTTGGTTTCTATTAGATGTAAAATTATAATGTTTTATCTAGAGTTGTATAGGAAAATAGTCTTTAGATAAACAAAACATGCAATTATAGAGACTCTTAGTGTTCTCTTGTGGTAGATCAATAAATTTATCAAGATACATGTAATGTATAATACCCTCCCACATGCTTCCTTTTCTAGTATGTGTGTTGAGTCCTTGTTAGGATATTTTTTTCTTGTGTTGGACTATTTTCTATATTTTGATGACATAAGGACTTGATTGTGATGTTGTTAGATGGTCTATGTTTTCAATGGATACTTGGAAAATGATGTGACTATTACTTATGCTCCTCTCCATTATTATGTTTATGGGATGATCTCATGTGGTGATTATTATTTATGTTTTATCTTAACATTTTGAGATGCATACATAAATGATTATGTTCTAGCCCCTAGCTATGTGAACATTATCTACGATGTTTACGATATCATATATTTGATGTATATGTTGTGATTGATGTTCTCCATGATGTGTTTTTATGATGAGGGATGTAGCTTTTCTCTCCTCACTTGTAAGGCCTACACAATGTCTTGATCTCCTTCATTGTCTATAATATTTTCTATGAGGTGTGTATATGCATAGATGCTTTACTTTTGTGATGTAGGTTTGCATGTAAAGAGCATTGAATTCACATGGATTCACATGTCTAACTATTCCTTTATAATTATCAATGGTGAATGAGGGTTGATAGGAACAAGGCCAACTTGAACCAAGCCCTTACTATCATTCTATTGGAAGAACAAACTCAATTATGAGATACTAGTCTAACTATTGGGATGAAATATCTTGACCCACCTATTTTTTAATAAAAAATTAAAATATAAATAGTATCATCAATGGTAAGCTAGTAAAAATTCATACACCAAGCAATAGACACCAAAAATATGGGGCAACACCAACAACTACCTATACCTTCTTAGCTACATCAATAGTTAGATTTTCTGCCTCTTCTCCTTATGTTTCTAAAGATCTTTTTATTATGATATTTCCTCTTGAATTTAGATTTATGCTTCCTATATCTAGCTTTCTATCCTCCTTCGATAGTGATGAAGGGTGCTCCCCTTAATACCACAAACACATAACAGAAATAGAGAAACAACAACAATATGCAAGAATAGAAAATTGGCTTCTTATTATCTCCACAAATGTGGAATTACAAACTTTCAGAATTACAATATGCAAAGCCTCATGGGCATTCCATTAAAATATTCTGTAGGACAAAGCCTCGAATCAAATCAATACCCAGATCTACTACCCAGAACTACCCTACACAACACTATGGGCCTTCTTTATATAGGCAATTTCCACCGCCTGAGAAGGTTACAGAAATTTAACCCTAAGGGCCGACCAAACTTAGAATTATTTTATTTTTCAATTTATTACATCAAAGTCAGCTCAAAATAACTTTTGAAACCTGAACAAAAATTTTGAAGGAAAATTATTTTCTGCTATTTCAGGTGACCTGACTTTCAGAGACCATAAGTCATCACCAATTGACCCGATGGACTATTATAACCCCATTTCAGAAAGGCCACAAAGCACTCTACAGGCTTGATTTATAAGCAGAAGCACCTGTTACCCAAATTTTTGACCTCATCAGAGGCCTCTAAAGCCTTCAAAACTGAGTTCAAAGTTTCTGTACCTTGCTGCCAATACCAAAAATCTTCAATATCTTCAAAACTAGACCTGATCTAGCCATGAATCTTTACTGGCAGGCTAATATGACTGAGATGAACCTCCACATGTAAAATCAGAATATTCCAAGATTTATGACCAACTTACTAAGAATAGAAAGTTTCCATAAATAGCAACTCTGCACAAGATAGCCCTTATTGAATACAAAAATAGAAATATTTTTGGGTGATGCAAGATTGCTCTTACACCCAGGATGCTCCTACATCAGACACCTAGGGTAATTTGAGAAGTGATCCCGTCATGACTCAGGTGTGCAGAGGAAAACCAAGATGGTTAACCTCCTCCTTTGTTAGCCATGATGAATCTTCAATAGGTCATCCTTTCCATTTGACCAAATACTCTTCATATGTCATGTTCCTTGTGCTTCTGCCAACATGACTATCCAGTATGTCTTCAATCTCCTTAATATTTGAACTGGTTGCTGGAATACTCCACTGTGCTACTGTAACCTCATCTTCAACACCTCCTTCATGATACTCAGTCAAATCTAAAATGTTAAATACTGGTGAAATATTCAGCTTAGTAGGAAATTCTACCTCATATACATTTCCTGAATCATGCTTCTTTAGTATCTTACATGGCCCAAACTTCTTCATTTTCAACTTGTTATATGTACCAACCAAAAATTGCTCCTTCCGCAAATGAACCATGACTTCATCTCCAACCTAAAATTCCTCATGCCTCATTTTCACATCTACCTTAGCTTTATACTACACATTCATCTTGGTAATATGCTTCCTCACCTCATGGATGTTCTTCAAATGTTTTGCAAAATCCTCACCTTCAACACTACTTATTTCTCCTTTATCTATCCTTCTCAACTTAGATGCATTTCTTGGACTACTCCCATATACAATCTGGAATGGTGATTTACCAGTGCTCCTATTGATAGAATTATTGTATGCAAATTCTACCTATGGTAAAATCAAATCCCATCCTGTTGGCTTATCCCCAACCAAACATCTCAGCAAATTTTCCAAATTCCTATTCACCATCTCTATCTGTCCATCAGTCTGTGGATGATGTGATGAACTAAATTTCAAATCTATCTTCAACTTCTTCCACAATGTACGCCAGAAATATCTAACAAACTTAGTGTCTCAATCTGAAACTATGGTCTTTGGCAAACCATGTAGTCATACTACTTCTTTGAAAAATAATTCTATTACATGAACAACATCATTAGTCTTCTTGTAGGGAATAAAATGTGTCATCTTTGAAAATATGTCAACTACCACAAAAATTGAATCATGTCCCCACTGTGTCCTCGGTAAACCAAGAACAAAGTCCATACTGATATCCTCCCAAGGTTTCTGTGGTACAGGTAATGTTTGATACAACCCTATATTCTGCTTCACTTCTTTCACCATCTGACATACTCTACAACTCTGTACAAACTTCTTGACATCTTGCTGCAACTATGGCCAATAATAATTCTCACTAACCAAAGCAAGGGTTTTATCATGACCAAAATGTCCAGCCAATCCTCCGCTATGCTTCTCCTTGATGAGATTCTCCCTCATAAAACTTCTTAGAATGCACAATTGACTCCCTCTGAATAGCATATCATCCTGAATGATGAAATCTAGCCACTTCATTTTGTCTAGAGTAACAGGTTCTTTACAAGCTTTCCAAGCTTCACCAAAATTAGGATCCTCTAGATACAAATTCTTGAGTTCTTTAAACCCAACCACCTCAATCTGCATCTCTGTTAGCAATAGTCACCTTCTGCTAAGCACATCTGCAACCCTATTAGACTTTCCACTTCTGTGTTTCAAAACAAATGTATAACTCTGCAAAAATTCAACCTATTTCAAATGCCTTTGAATCAACTTTCCTTGACTATTCAGATATTGCAAAGCTTGATGATCAGTATACAAAACAAACTCTTTAGGAAGTAGATAGTGTCTCCACTTCTTCAATGCTTGAACTATAGCATAAAATTCTTGATCATAAATAGAATATTTTCTCTTGGCATCATTTAACTTCTCACTAAAATAAGAAATAGGTTTACCTTCTTGGCTCATAACAGTTCCTATTGCAGTACCACTAGCATCATAATCTACTTGGAACACCTTATTAAAATCTAGAAGTGCTAAAATAGGTTGTTCTGTAACTTTTTGTTTCAACAATTGAAAACTCTTTTCTACCCCATTAGTCCACTTAAACTCTTTTCTATCCCCTCTCTTTGTTTCAGTAAAGGGACCACAAATACTGCTGAAATTTTTGATAAACTTTTTGTAAAAACAAGCCAAACCATGAAAAAATATTACCTTAATAGCACTCCTTGGAGTAGGCCATTCAAGGATAGTCTGTACCTTCTCTGGGTCCATTTTTAGACCTTCTACTGAAACTATAAATCCCAAATACGCTAACTATTTCTTCACAAAATTGCACTTCTTCAAATTAATCAACAATTTCTCATCTCTTAACTTCTCAAACACTATATGAATATGCATCATATGCTCTTCCAATGTCTTACTAAACATCAAAATATTATCTAGGTAAACAATGACAAACTTACCCAGAAATTATTTCAGAACCTCATTCATGAGCCGCATAAAAGTTCTTGGTGCATTGGTTAACCCAAAAGGCATGACTAACCATTCATACAGTCCTTCCTTTGTCTTGAAGGTAGTCTTCCATTCATCTCCTTCTCTGATCCGAATCTAGTGATATCCACTCTTCAGATCTATCTTTGAGAAATACACAGCTCCACTCAAGCAATCCATAATATCATTCATTCATGGCAATGGAAACCTATACTTGATTGTGATCTTATTTATTGCTCTGGAATCTATACACATCCTCCATTCTCCATTCTTCTTTGGTGCTAATATTACTAGTACAACACATGGACTCAGGCTCTCCTGAATCAATCCCTTTTGTAACAACTCATGTACTTGTATGTTCAACTCTTCACTTTCTGCTAGTGTCATTCTATGTGCTACCTTGTTTGGAAAACTAGCTCCTAGAATCAAATCCATCTGATGACTGATCTTCCTTACCGGTGGTAATCCATCAGGTACATTATCAGATACAATATCTTGAAACTCATTCAACATATTTGCAACCTCTATAGGTACATCCTCTACTTCCTCTTTACCAACTTTTGGAATTAAAGAAAAACACACATGCTCATGCCTCATACCATCTAGGAATTTTTTTTCATCAAAAAATGTTATTCTTGCATTACCACATACCTTTTCTTCGGTCTCCTTCAATAGCTTTAGCTTATGTCGCACTCCATCCTTTGTCAGGGAATAGGTATTCGCACAACCATCATGTACATCACATCTGTCAAACTACCACGGTCTACCCAACTACATATGATATGCATCCATAGATATGATATCACATAGTACCTCATCTTGGTACCCACTGATCTTGAACTTTACTAGGCACTGCTCACTAATCGTGACCTTGTGGTCATCCTGCACCCAGACAATCCGATATGGATGTGGGTGCTTTTGTCTCTTGAGCTTCAACTTTTTCACCATCTCTTCTGACACCAAATTGTTAGTGCTTCCACTATCAATAATCATATCACAACATTTACCCTTACACTTGCATCTAGTGCGAAACAGGCTCCTCCTTTGCTCAGGTTCATTCTCACCACTCAACAAGACTCTTCTATTAATCAGTGTTTCTCCTCTTTCAGCATCTTCAGAATTTGATGATCTAGCATCTTCATCTACATGCGCAACTCTGGCCTAGCCTTCATTCCTCCTATCCATCCTTCCTTGGCATTGAGGACATTCAAATGCCCTATGACCTTCTTCTCCACAGTGAAAACATGTTCCACGGAAGCCTCCTCTTCCTAAACCTTGTCCTCTTCCTCTTCCTCTCTGATCTCTATTGTTTTGATCTTAGAAATGATTGGAATTGTTTCCTCTCTAATTTTGACTACTACTGGCCTCATCCTTCTTTTTTAGATCTTCATTTCGGCCTCCATATGATCATCCACTAGATCATCCACTACGACCTCTTCCATTTTGTCTGTTCTCGAACTTCTTGTTTAGCTTTTTCTCTACTTTTAGGGCAAACTGGTATGCCTCTTCAATACGGTTCATATGAACTAGATTCAGCTCTTCCTGAATGCTCGGCCTCAACCCATTAAAGTAATAGGCAAATTTATCCTTATCCTCTTCTGCATGGCTTGTTCTGATGAGGATTCAATAGAACTCCTCTATATACTCTTGAATAGATTTTCTTGCTTGCTTCAAACTTTGCATCTTCTTCAGAAGGTCAAGCTCATAATCAATAGGAATGAATTGTCACTTTAATTTATCCACCATTCGATCTCATCTTGTGATTTTATCTTTCCCTCTTCTATTTCACTCCAATTGAATCTCTTGCCACCAGATCTTGGCATGACCTTTCAGTCTAGCCTTCAAAAATTTGACCCTATCAAGATCGTCAATATCTTCATACTCAAAATATTCTTCACATTCATTGATCCAGTCGATCAACTCCTCTGGGTTAAGATTTCCTAAAAATGTAGGAACCTCAATCTTAGGTCTTTTCCCAATCTTGGAAATGGCACAAAAAAGTATTTCTTCCTCCTGGTTCACAACTTCGACTTCTCCTTCTTGATCTTCTTCTTTGGCTTCATCCTCACTTTCATCTCTGACATAAAGATTCATTCCTCTATGAATCTCCTCTTGCAATGCTCACACTTGTCTTTGGAGCGCTCTAACCTTAGGTGTTACAACACCGGCTCTTTCACCATGTTTCCTTCATGGAGGCATTTTCGCGATGCACACTGAAACCCTAACCATGGTCCTGGTGCAAACTGCCTCACAATCAGTGATTTGTTTACACACTCAGGAACACCTACTCTGATACCACTTGATGAAGGGTGCTCCCCTTAATACCACAAAGACATAACATAAATGGAGAAACAACAACAATATGCAAGAACAGAAAATTGGCTTCTTATTATCTCCACAAATGTGGAATTACAAACTTTCAAAATTACAATATGCAAAGCCTCATGGGAATTCCCTTACAATATTCTGTAGGAAAAAGCCTCGATTTGAATCAATACCCAGATCTACTACCCAGAACTGCCCTAGACAACACTATGGGCCTTCTTTGTATAGGCAATTTCCACCGCCCGAGAAGGTTCCAGAAAGTTAACCCTAAGAGCCGACCAAACTTAGAATTATTTTATTTTTCAATTTATTACATCAAAGTCAGCTCAAAATAACTTTTGAAACTCAAACAAAAATTTTGAAGGAAAATTATTTTCTACCATTTCAGGTGACCCGACTTTCGGAGACCATAAGTCATCACCAGTTGACCCGATGGACTATTATAACCCCATTTCAGAAAGGCCACAAAGCACTCTACAAGCTTGACTTGTGCAAGTACTTATCACCCAAATTTTTGATCTCATCCAAGGCCTCTAAAGCCTTCAAAATTGAGTTCAAAGTTTTTATACCCTACTGCCAATACCAAAAATCTTCAATATCTTCAAAACTAGACCTGATCTAGCCATGAAACTTTACTGGTAGGCTAATATGACTAAGATGAACCTCCACATGTAAAATCAGAACATTCTAAGATTTATGACCAACTTACTAAAAATAGCAAGTTTCCATAAATAGCAACTCTACATAAGATAGCCCTTATTGAATACAAAAATAGAAATATTTTTGGGTGATGCAAGATTGCTCTTACACCCAGAATGCTCCTACATTAGATAGTGACCATATATCTAACATCACATAACCATGACTCCATTATGATCTATTTAATACCAATCTAGATTTTTCTTCAGAACTATACAATTTCTTTGTCTTTCTAATAACATCAAATGATACAGCATAAGTTACATCCCATTGTGGAAGAATCAAGATCCCTTTCGAATTAAAAAATGATCTTTCCTTCCTTGTGTGTGATAGTTTTAAATTCCTCCATAATTTCATTATTTATTTATTCTTCATTATCTTGGTCACTTATTTAAGGCAATTGAGACTTCCTCTTTTCACATCTTCTCTTATACTCATTAATATTTACCTTCTAAGCTAGATGTAAAAATTCTTGGCTTTGCACAAACAAATCATCCTCAAGGAACTTGTTGTTAGAGTTGTCATATTATAGCTAATAATTTATTTATTTAATTATTAGTCTATTATACTATACACTTAAGTTAAACTTAGGCATCTTATTATTTTTTAGGGTTTTCACATTTAGGGTTTAATGATTCATTTTATAAGGATTCACCTCTTTGTATTTCTTGAGGAGATCAGATTATCATATTGTAAGATTGTTCTTTTGAATGTGCATATGATGTCTTTGGCTTTTTAGCCTCCATAGATTTTTCTTTCTTTCTGTTCTTTGCTTCTTCCATGTGATAGGGTTATGCATGCAGGTGTTCTTGGGAGATTAGTTTTTCACCTAATTCAACATGGTATCAGAGCCATCTTGCTGCTCGTTGTTCATGTTTTGTTGAAGTGTTTCAGAAGTAGGAGGTTTTCAAGGTTTTCAAAAGTTTTTTATGTGGATTTAGGGGGGACCTTTGTTTTTGGTCACTTTGGGCTCAAACAAACATCTCCATTGAGTTCAGAGCACCCAAAAACCCTAGAATCCATATAAAACTTGTCCATTTTGGACATGGCTTTGAGGCAAAAAAAATTTGGTTTCCAGTGTCGTACAAGCACAGAAACTGAGAAATTTTTTTTATAAAAAAATCAATTTTTTGGTTTTTTGCACCACGACGAGTGTTATTTTGTTGGCACCACTGCCATGCCACTGGCACTCATCCATTGCCAACCTAGCACTGGCTGCACCTCTGCCAGCCCTGCATGCTCTGCCAACTCCTCTGGCCCCTGTCACTAGCTGCGCTGCCTCCCGGCCCCGCTCCACTCCAGCGACACCACCCACTGCCCATCACCCACCGCCCACCCAAGCACGCCACCCAACGGGTTTGTAAGCTCCATAGGCCCCTTTTGTCCCTAGTGGCGGTGATTGAGAGCTTTTCTCTAGCCCCCTGTGTGCGCCATGCGCCCAGGGGCTCATTCTTTTTTAGCCCCAGGGGCTTAAAATTTCTTTTTGGAGCCTTTCTAACCCTCCCACACTATTTTTTTCTCTATCTGGAGCATACGGAGGTCTTTTTTGGACTTCTTTATATCGTTGAAAAGCTCTTTCCAAGCTCTTTCCATTTATTGAGGTTAGTTTTTTTGGCTCTTCTATTTTGATAGTGTTTTTTGCTATCAAAGTCTGATGTCTACTTTTGCCTTCTAGGAGCCATATCTTGCTCATTCGGACTCTATTTTTGGCAAACCAGATATCGTCGGAAAGCTAGTTCAGTGAGTTTTTCAGTGGCAAGGGTCTTTTATCTAGATTCTGCTCTAGGTTATTTCTCCTCTGAGTTTTTTACTTTCACACTCTAGCGGATTACTTGGGTTCTACAGGTCATGGGATCTCCTCTTCTGTTCTTCTAGCTCACTCTTCTTTCTGACTTTCTGAGCATTGTATGTTTCTCTCCTGTAGGATTTTTTTTCTGTAAACGCACTAAGATAAAGTTCCTGCTTCTGCATATCTAGGATTTTGAGCACCTTGTGTTTTTTTGTACTCGCACTCAGTTATAAAGTGCCATGGGGGGTTATGATGTTTTTCCTTATGTGCTCATCCACCTTTGTCAAGTGAGTGTACCTTCCACAACATTAGCCCATGTTGTGTGTCCAGAAGATCAATTCTTCTTCTTCGACACCGCCCTTTATCCTATGTTTGTACCCTCTTTTGCATTGTTGGTGTTCCTGATTCTTCTTCTTGCAGATGTTTCTGGCATTGCATTTTAGTGTTCCTATCACCCCTCTCCCTGTTCATCATTATGGGGGGGTTCGCCTATTGGTTCTATTGCTTCCTTGGTTTGGTTGAGTGATCTACGTATTCAATTTTTGTTCCTATGTACTAGGAAAATGTAGTGGCTAGGCACCTATGCATTTTAGTGAGATGGATCATCTACTATATAGACACTCATTCATTCCTACTTTTGGAGGTCACCTCTTCGATTGATCAGCTCTTCAGACTTTTTCTTCTCTACCTGGTCATGCACTATTTCAGTGGGGGTTCCAGCAGTTACTTCTGATAGTGTTTGTAGCTTCTTGCTTCGAAGATGCTTCATGTTCTTTCTTGTTCCTTTCTTTGGGACTTTCCCTAGATTGGAGGCTTTGTTTCCTTCATCTAGTTTATTTCTTGTACTTGGGTACTTGATCAAGCCTAGTTGCCGGGACCCATAGTTCTTTCATGCATTTTGTTTTCATGCATCTTTTAGTCCTTAGTTGTTTAGCTTCTTCCTAAGTTACACTTAAAGGGGGGTGTTAGAGTTGTCATATTATAGCTAATAATTAATTTATTTAATTATTATTCTATTATACTCTACACTTAAGTTAAACTTAGGCATCTTATTATTCTTTAGGGTTTCCACCTTTAGGGTTTCATGATTCCTTTTATAAGAATTCACCTCTTTGTATTTCTTGAGGAGATCAAATTATCATATTGTAAGATTGTTCTTTTGAATGTGCATATGATGTCTCTAGCTTTTTGGCCTCCATAGATTTTTCTTGCTTTCTATTCTTTGCTTCTTCCATGTGACAGGGTTATGCATGCAGGTGTTCTTGGGAGATTAGTTTTTCATCTAATCTAACACTTGTCACAAGCTTCCCTTCTTGCAACCTAAAATGCTCTTCCTTGAATATCTAGAGGAGTAAGGTATCATTATAATGACCTTGGTGTTGGAGAGGTTCCCACCTATAGTTCTCTATCAGTTATAATAATAGCATTCTCCTCTTCTTCTTCCTTTGTATGTTGTTCCTTAATTTCTTCATCTCCTTGCCTTGGAGTTGAAATTGATAGAGAGGGAACGGTGAAGTGAATATCCTTGGTGAATCCTCTAGATCAATAATTTTTATTCCTTGAAATGTCCTAGGTTGAGACTTAGGGTTTTTTCATGCTTCATTATTTTATTCCCCTTTCCTCTTACCCTTTTCTACCTTTCATCCTCATCACTATCTATTTCATCTATCACCATTTTATATATTTTCTTAATTTCAGAGGCTTGTAATTGTGTCTTCCCTCACATTTCTCATTTGTTTTGGGTGGTGGTAGAGGTTCTTTTTGCATTGAAGGAATCACTCTCATTTCAGGTAATGAATTTTCTACATGTCAAATTCTTTCCCATGTCTTCTTTGCATGCACCAATTCAAAATTATCAATTTTTTCTTTCAAAGGAAGAAAAATTTCTTCAAAATTATGAATTAATAAATTGATCTTCATAAAGAATGGCCTAAATTATTTCAAAGGATAATACTTTTGATCCATTCTTTGAACAATGCTTCAAATATTTCCATATTCTGTCCATTTCACCTTCTTAGCATCCTCTACATCTGAATCAAATTTATTTCTAATTATGTCCTCATGAAAATTGAATTCAAGGGGTAAAAAGGATCCTTCAATTCTATTTCTTAACACATTATAAGAACCCTCTAGATTACTATTCCTTGTTATTCCAAACCTCAAATGATAAGGTGTAAAAACCTTCTCAAAATAGACCCAACCTCCCTTTGTAATCACAAAGTAAGGTGCAATTATATAATTAGGGAAAATTGCACCCTTACCTTTTCCTGTCAACTCCTTGTCCTGGATGTATCCAATTTTACACATTACTTCTAAAAATCCCAAAATAAGTGGTACATTATATGGAAACACATGGGGCTCTCCTAGAAAACCATACACCCTCAATATTGTGCTAATAGGGTAGGGAATAATATCTACCCAATTTTGTTCAACTTTTAAAGATATAATAGTCTTTCCTTTGGTCTCAAAAAATCATGCAATTACAATGAGATTCTCGGTGGGTTGATTTTCAACCTATCTCTCAACCTTGATTCAAACAAATTATCAAACCTTATAAAACTAACATCTTGTCTATTCCATAATAAACCATGCTCCAAACCTATATTGACATCTCATTCCCATCAACTGTTCTTTTCAAATACATATATTCTTTAAATAAGTCTAGATTCTTGTATAAGAACATGTGCATCAACAAGGAATACCATAAAAAAATGGGTTTTAAGTTTACCCTTCTTAAGTTATTGCTATTCAGACTCTTGTATCTTAAATCTTCAAGGTATGTGGCATAGTCATATATATCACCGTGAAATTTGGACACTGAATCTAAATTTCCATATACATGTTAGTCATTGGTGTGAATATACTTGGGTGAAAACCTAGAACATGGAATAGTGAGAATAATGTAGATTTGGAATATTGAAAAAAAGAGTCAATTGGAAAAGGTTCTAATGTACTTGGGCCAATGTATTATTATTTTTATCTTGATTTGGTCTGATGCGTAGAAAGAAGATTTATCCTAACAAATATTTTTCATCCTTATACATTCTTCTTTGATCTCCTCCAAATTTGTGGGCTCCAAGAAAGATGCAGGCTCATATAAACCAAAAACTTCTTAAATTTCCTTTCCAGTGATAAAAAAAAAAGATGTAATACCCTCTCCTATGGTGATACTTGGACTTTCTGATTTTGACATTTTATTATGATGGTTACAACTATATGTTTAAATTTATGCTTTATGACATATTTATCTGATGTTTAGATGCACTCATTTATGATTATCATTTATATGATCATGAAATTGGAAATCATTTATCTTTATATGTTTATGGAGCTAACCCAATGATTTGAATCTAACTATTATTATCTACAATGTCTTATGTTTTCATGGATACATGTGTCTGATGTGTTTTCATGACTTAGGAAGAAGTCGTAGTTACTCACTTAGTTGAGGTCCACACGATGTATCGATCCTAGTCATTTGTCTTTGTATGTCTGTACATATATGTTTTCACAGGTATTTCTTCTCAGTGATACAGGATTGCAAGTACTGGGTATCATCTCCACCTGGTCTCACAAGTCTGAGCGATCCCTCAAATCCTTGATCATTGTTGTTGTTACAGAGATATCATCAAGGTTCCACAAGAAGGAACTCTACCTCTGATCCTTTTACCTTTAGGTGGGTAGTTCCTGAGTCAGTCCGTTGTGTTGAAGATGTATTTCTATCTCCTCTCAGTTTGTTGGTTTTGTGAATCATGTAACTTATTTCTTATCTTTTGTATGCATTGAGAATGAGGTTTTGAGTATGGTAGCTCTTATTGTCTTCATGGTATGTTCGGTTTTCTTAATATATTTTGATGTGAATCATTATTCATGTGAGGGTATGATTTATTGATTTATCTTTATTAGTAGCTACTTATGTATTAGCATATCTTGTTAGGAAAGAGTTAGTATGTGATTAAATCATGTGATTTTAATATCTATAATAATGAAGAGTTTTATTGTATTAATGATGTTTTATAATAATCATTATAATAAGGTGTCTATAATAATAATAATAATAAATATTTCATTAATAGTGGTATATTCCATCGTATATATCATTGTTGTATTTTGTAAAGCATATGGATTAGTGTATGAATAAATAATATAATAATAATAATAATAATAATATTATTATTATTATTATTATTATTATTATTATAATGTTTGCAATAATATTTATAATAATAATATATGTACACATAGGCATATGGGTGCACACATATGCATATGCATACATATATTTATATAATTGTTGGTGAGTAAGTAATTATTGCATTATATTAATAAGCAATTAAATAAGTTTATGGTATAGAGGAAATAATTACTACTACCTTCCTTAAATAGAGGAAACATAAATTAGATTATTGTAATATGTAAATATAGGTATATATCTCTTGGGAAAGGCTTTATTAATATTGTTTAATCCTAACTAGTAACCAATCGATGGCTGGGACAGTTGCATCAGATGAATTTCCCATGCAACTACTCCCTCCAATCTATTTACAGGAGAGATTGTCCTATGTGTGGGGGTGGGAATAGGAAATTTAATTTGAGGATAGGCTTTATCTTTGATAGAATGTTGCTATAGTTTTGGAGAAGAGAGAATTGATTTTTCTCTAAGAGGATGTGAATGAGATTACTTCTGAAAGAGGTTGGAACTTGCCTCTAGGAGGAATTTGAAGGAGTACTTGGAGTAGGTTGGAAATCTTGGATCTTCAGCTCTCTAATGGTTTCTCTTCATAGGAGTCTAGGTAGGATCTATCCTGGAGATAATCCTTCTTGAGTGTTTGTTGCTTGATTGTATTTCCATTTTGTTCTTGTTGCTTACTATGAGCCTACAATTTAAAAGAGGATTATTATATTATAACATGGTTTTATTCTTATGTGAAATAGTCTCAAGGGAAAGGACAGTTATGATATATTATTGCATAAACTATTGTTCTTCCTCTTGTGGGTGTGTGTTGCCATGTATTTATAAGATGCTATGTTGAATAGCTACTGGCTGATTAATGTAGGATCCAATGTAGATTTGTGATTATGTTCATGTGTCTTGTCTTCTGTGTGGTAGGAGATAGTTTTATATAATGGATGCTTAAATATGCATTGGTTGTTCACATGTTTATATAATCCACTTAGAGCTTATCGATTTATATTTTGGGCTTTGGATATGGATACTTCCAAGGATCCTTGTGACATCTTCTCATTTATCTCAGGGGTTTGTAGGAACTTCCAATCCTTAGGAACTACTAATCTCCTTGTCCAGTTGCATTTTGCCTTAGGATCCCATCTCCTATTCTCAGATCTAGAATGGATTTAAGTTGCTGGTAATCCTAGTTGGATGGCTAGTCTTGTATGGAAACTGGGAGATCTCAAATGGGTCTTTCCCAAATTTGGCATACACAGTCCCTATAATGTCTAGTTTTACCCGCAAGTCAGATATGTTAGTCTTTTTTAATTTTCTGTCATTTTGTACAAATGCCCAGTTACCTTAAACACATGCGCAATTACCTAAATCAAATGTGCAACCACCTTAATTAGATGTGCAATTCTATGAAACAATTGCGCAGTTTGATCTTAGGTTAGGGTTTAGGTAGGATTTATACAAATATAACATTTAAGTATAAGTTTGATTTATTTAATTTCTTATACTTTAAGTTATATTTATATAAATTATAAAATATTAGTACTTTAGGATGTTTGAGATAGGTTTCAGCTTCATAGGAGTTAAGATGCAAATTCCAGGTTTTGGAGATTTCTAAAAATTTAGAATTAGTTAAATTTCAGGCATGGGAAGTTTCCACAGATGGAGCATTGTGTTTTACATAAGGAATTTTGTATAAGCTATATATGTTCATTACTTGTTTGTTTGAGGTTATATGGCTCATTTAGATGCTTGAATAAGGTTTAGGATGTGTTTTAGGGATCATAATTAGGGTTAGGGTTGTCCGGTGGACTAGGACTACCCTAAGGCTTCCTAAATGTTCTCAAACGTTCCTAATCTTTCCTATTCTTTTCTATCCTTTGATGCAAGTTCTCAAATATTTTTATGATGTGTTTTACTTCATGTATGATGTGTATGTGATGTTTGGGTTAAGGGTAGAAATCCTAAGAATACTAAGTGAGTGGCTCTCAGTGTGGGGTCAGGGCCCTAAGTGGCTAGTACTAGGATAACTGACTGAAGAGTTATTTTAACAAGTGATAATTTAATTAAAACTTATGGGAATTGGTTCAAACACTAAAAATATTAATGTATTCCTCACCCATACCATTAGTTCCAGTAAAGGCTATGAATGGGAGAGGGAGAAGGTGCCTATGCGTAGGTACGATTGAATGGCGCTTGTCTATATGAAAGGCATTCGATTCCGCATGTGCCTACTTGGGGGCTAGGGCCCAGAGTGGCTAGTATCAAGACAACCCAAGGGGTGAGGGCTATGCAATGATAGTCACTTAGCTTGTTTCTTAGAGTTTCTACCAAGCCTTAGAACCTTTGAGAAAAGATTTATACTTTGATCTTCTTTTCATTTGTTATTTGGGAAAGGTTACCCAACCCTAGGTATGGCCTAGCTATTCCTTCTTTGTGGACCTTTGTGTTTATCTCCTAGCATGAGGGAGTGGGCCTTTTGGTATCCACATGGTTAGGTGGTAAATCTTTTTATCGAGGTACCTTTTGTGGATGTAGTTCTTAAGGATTCATGCTTGCTTAATGTTCTAGTTTTGAAGAATGAAGACTTGTATTTATCTTTCATGATGTAAAATTGTTGTTACCTCCCAAGAGGAGATGAATGTAATGTAATCATTAATGTATTTAAAAATGATGTATTTGGAATGGGTAGACTTAGGAAAAAGGAAAAGGGAAAGCACAAACTTTATGTATATGGTTTATGTTGGAAAAGAAAGGGATTTTGTAAGATTTCAAGTAAAGTAGTATGTTTGTCATTATTGATGATTAAGAGAAAAGCTAGTAAAACAAATGTAATATTTGCAATGTATCAAATGATTAGATGATTCTATCATATGGTATTAATGCTTTAAATGTTATATTGTTCATAAAGGATACTTAGGAATATAAATGGATTTAAATGGTAGTACTTTGTATTTCTTTATAAAAAATCTACAAATGTTGTGATGTAGTTTGCTTAAGAAGTAAATCATGTTGCTAGTACACTAAATGGACTTTAATGAATTGTGCATTAAATAAGAAGGGAACCTTGGAGGAATCTAAGTTAAACTATGTTTTTTTTATATAATTCATTTAAAAATTTGAAATTTTTCATAAACCATTACTTAGGTTTTTCTTTTCCAAAGAGAATCTTTCTTCTCTTACCCGGTTCCCTTGCAGGGCATGAAATAAGACCTCTCCTTCATTCCTCCTCATGACCCTCGGAATTGGATCATATCTATCAAGGTACTACCCTAGGAAAGTCAACATCCATGAAAATATTTGGGACTACCAACTTCCCCAAATCATAGTGCCAGAGATTAGAGAAAGGAGACTAAACATTCCTCTATCGAACCCATAATCTTACAATATCCAAACCTATCTCTAGTACCCTTACATCTTCAATATTATATGTTTTATCTATTAGACCTTCACCTAGGATTTTACCCACCACTAAACTTTTTCCCTAATATAGGTATCATTTTTTGATGGCTTTAATTGATCTAAAGGTTCATCATATAGGTTTCTCTTTTGATATATAGTTTTTCCATTGTAAGGTATTTGGCCTGTTCCATTTTTAATTACAAAAATTAAACAAGGAAAACTAGAATTTCATAAAACTCGTAATTACAAGACTAATTCCAGCACAACCTCTGTTAGGATAATAAGCAGAAAATGCAGATATTAACAAACAAGAGAGAACACAATAACATAGAATTTAATGTGGTTCACCCAATCCCTAGGCTACGTCCACCAAAAATGAGTCCAATATCTTTATTATTATCTAGCGATTACTATCTGAAACCTTTAACTCAATACCACTGTAGGAAGCTCCAATAATCCCTTATATAATGAATCTCAAACCCTAAGCCCTTTTACAAGTATTTTTGACATAACAAAATTAGGGAAAAAATACTTCGACTAATAGAAAAATAGATGGCCGACACTTTACAATATTATTAAGTCATTTAGGGCTATGCCCCTTGACCCCACCTGGGGCACTGCCCCAGGACTCCGCAAGGAGCTCTACCCCTTGGCCCCATGGAAAAGTCTGATTAGGCTCCACATACATCACAATATCCCACTTGGAGACTGATCAGACTCCACAACAATATCCTCCCACTTGGAGACTGATCGACCAAAACCTGCAGCTCCCACTAGAATAATGAAACCATCCTAGACTCAGCTGTTCTTTTATTCTGTTCAGTCTAGAAGACCAACCAAAGTTGAACAAGAATTTAGCTTCTCCCTTGTCACTACCTTTGTAAACATATCTATTGGATTATCATATGTATGTATCTTCTCCAACCTTAACTGTCCATCATCCAATACTAACCAAATGAAATGATATCATAACTGTATGTGCTTTGTTTTTGAGTGTAAAGAAGAATTCTTTGCAAGATGAATGGCACTCTGACTATCTGAATACAAATAATTATCTACCTATGGATGTCCCAATTCTTCCATGAAGAATTGGATCCATATCATCTCCTTGGCTATCTCTATAGTAGCAACATACTCTGCCTCTCTAGTGGATAAAGCATTCACCTTTTGTAATTGAGAAATCCAACTCACTGTTGTCCCACCAATAGTAAATACATAACATGTAGTACTCCATCTAGTATCAATATCTCCTACCAAATCTGAGTCAACATAGCCATGAACAATAGTAGAAGAGCTCCCAAAGTGTAAACACTTATTGGATGTGCCTCTCAAATATCTGAGAATCCATTTGATTGCATTCCAATGCTCAATCCTAGGGCAACTCATATACCAACTAACAACTCCCACTACATGTGCAATATCTGGCCTATTACATACCATAGCATACATTAAGCTCCCTACAACTGAAGCATAAGGTATCTTAGACATTCTTTCCTCTTCTTCTGGTGTCTTTGGACACATTTCTTTAATCAATTTCAAATGACCAGGAAAAGGTCTAGTGACAACTTTGGCATCCTTCATGTAGAATCTCTGCAACACCTTCTCAACATAATCAGCCTGAGATAGAGTTAATTTTCTATTCTTCCTATCTCTACAAATTTTCATGCCAAGGATTTGTTTTTCTGCCCCCAAATCCTTCATAGAAAAAGATTTTGCTAACTGTTGTTTCAACCCCTTAATATGATCCATGTTAGATACAACTACAAGCATATCATCAACATATAAGCATAGAATAAAGTAGCTATCTGTTGCCTCCACTTTTAAACATGTAGCCATTTCAGAAAAGTGGATGTTTTACATCTTAGTGAAGTTTAATTGCGTTTGAGTCTAGGTCAGTGTCATTTAGGTAATTGGGAATCACCGTCAGATTTTCCATTTTTTTTTTCCCTTCTCCCTCCGCATTCCCCTAGCCGGGTGGCTTTCTCCCTCACGCGTGATAAGTCCGCAGGTAGTCTAGTACCTAATCCGATGGGGGTTCTCACTTCATTTTGATCCTTGCAGAACTAATCATCACTGGCAGAGTTATTCATTCAACAGTTAAACAAAGACTCATGGGATTTCAGAAATCATCTTCTCCACTGTGGGTTTCCACCTGCCAAAGTGATTTTCCACGAAGTATGAATGGCAATGTTGGTAGAAGTATATAATGAAAGAAATGGTTTTGGACAATGAAATTGTTACCTATAGCATAGAAATGGATCCAGGGACCAGTTAAAAGGAAATTTGGAATAAAAAAAGACTCAAAGAAGAGAATTGGATTTCAGCTTCTCCGTGGCAAAATTCTACCTAAGAAGGTAATTTTTCGCAAAGGCTGAAAAGGAGCGTCGTGGTGGACCCCTACACGGGTTTTGAAGCACTTTTTCAATTTTATGGATAAGAGAGAAACGTTTATATGTTAACTCAGATATTAAAATAAAGTATTCATGGAGAATTGATAATTGCTTTCTCCACCAGCGGAGTTCTCACCCGTAGAGTGATTTTCTGCAAGCAAAGAAACGCACCCCATTTCTATTTTTTCGTGAGCTCAAGGAAAATGGAAAAGTAAGTGAAGTTAATGAAAATGTTTCCATTAGGGCAACGGGAATAGTGAAAAGACTCCAAGGTATCCATTAGGGCTTCTCATTTATGGTGTTAACGGGTTTATTCATAAATTCATTCGTGTGGCACGAATGCTGAAGATCAACGGTGACATTTAGATTTCTATAAAGCCAGAAATGTGAACAGTATTTCAAATCACTATTTCTTCTTTGCTACCATTCAATTATTCTACCCAACCCATCTACATTCATAGCATCTTGACTGCGAGCTCTATATCTTGTGTTTTCGAAGGCCCTTATTATTGTATAGCAAAATGGCCACTAGGTTCTCTAGTTTTGACGGATTGAACGACATTAAAACCACTCTGCAAAATCTCACAGATACTTCTCTACACTTTTACGACATACATGATCTCAAGAAAAGATTGAAAGGAGATCCAATTCATCCCATAACAGAGAAGCTTAGAGAAAGTGGCTTGATTAAAGCAGCAGGGTTTCCAATGGACGTCCAAGCTCTGGAATTGATATACGAATGTATCAACCATTACAACTTGGACATCAGATAGATTATACTACCAAATGACATAGTGCTTCTATCTATCGATTGTCAGACAGTGGTGAATTTCTTCTAGATACCTGAGCAGGATGAATTCTCCAACTTAAAAGTATCGCACACGGCTTCAGAGTTTTCTACGAAGAAAATGGTGTGGAGGAGAGAAATTATGCACTCATGGTTTCAGAAGCTACAAGGTGCTAAAGGCAAGGTGCCAAAGACTCTATTTGGATTGGACCTTAAGCCCAAAATTGTTGATATTCTGGTGCTCATTCACAGAATGAAAGGTGAAGTTGAAGCCCTAAATTTCATTGAACATTACTTCTTCATAGTTCAAGTAATATGCTCAGGTACACAATATGTTGATTGGGCTCAGGAGGCAAGTGAAAATCTATCCAATGCCCTCCATGCCGCAAAGTTCTACAATACATTTTATATGTCTTCTTTCCTCATCTATATGTTGGCATCACTGTAAATATGGCCGGGTCTTTCAAGATTGGAAGATTTCCCAGATAATGTTAAATGCTACAAATTTTACCCATGTTTGCAATTACATAACAACTATGGAGATTATGTCCGAGTGAATGATGCTTTCACTATGAGAATTTGCATGGAATTGTAGGGATGCCCTGAATAGAGATTCAGCCCAAAAGCGATGGAGGCCATTAGCCAGCTTGGGAATTTATTCATTCATTTCTCATCATTTTCCTATTTGCATCTTGCAGCCTTTGATGGATTCCCCTTAAAGCTGCCAAGATATCCAAGTGATATGATCGTGCTGATTGAAATGGTGAGACAAGCAGTGCACGTGAACCTGTTGAGTGCAAGCTTGAGAAAGAAAGGGTATGACTTCCCTATGAAGGTCGGGGATTTCAGTTGTGAATCCCGTTCGGATGCCAAGACCATGTTGAAAACATTTGAAACTAGATATCACCTGGAAGCATATGGGGTGATAAGGCCTATGTTTGACCCCAAAGGCTATGCAAGAGATGTATTGCAGATTGGAAGCATAGTCAGACACATCACTGACTTTGAAGATTATTTTGCTGACTACAAAGATGAATTTGAAAGCCGTGACCATGCTTTTGCCAGGTTCACAGTTGAGTAGGTGAAGACATATGGTATCAACCTAGATGTTGAAGGAATTGAAGATGATGGTCAGAATATGTATAGCAATACTTATCTGACAAAAATTAGAAACACCTCCATTAGTTCTGAGCCTAGTGGAGAAGTCGCATAGGACTTAGAGACAATGAAGGCAAAAATTATCAAGAGAACGAGAAAATGGGTTGAATGGATAGCTAAAAAGAAATGAATAAGAAATACATCTACTCAAGCATCTCCATCAGTGGCTATTCCTCCTCCACTCAAGGGAAAACTACAAGTGTGATGCCAACAATTTCTCAAGGACCCGCTCAGCCTATGGAAGGAGGTGACCAACCACCAGACAAGAGCATTCCATTGGATAAGACCTGCCATGACGGTTCTCAACGAGTGATTGGGACCCAAATGGAAGATAAGAAAGAAGAGGAGAAGAAGGCAGAAGAACTGAAAGATAGTGCAGCTACTACTTGCATCATTTCAGTTTCATCTCCTCATGTTACCCCAGTGCCTTTGCCTCATCCTAGTCCTAGCACTCCTGTGAGTGTAACGTTGCTACCCATGGATAGCTCTCCAGTGCAAATTGTGGATTTGAGAGATGGAGAGAGTAGTAGTAGTGATTCTTTGAAATCAGATGGAGCAGCTAAAAAGACCGCAGGGACAAGCCAAGCCTCTCCGAAGTTGGTCCCTCAAGTCCCAAACATTCCTTTGTTCATGCCTATAGTAGCAGCCATCCCTGTTAAAAGGAAGATGTTCAGCATCGATTCACTAGGGGCTGCATCCCAAGTGATAAGCACTAAGTCTTGGTTGGAGGACACCCTAGAGAGAAAGAAATGAAGGAAAGATGAGAGTACTCTAGCAAAAGATACTATTTCCCTTGCGGTACAGTCTGGATCAGCACTGGCCCAAGCCAAGAAATAGAAGTCACTGTCAAGATTAGGCCATGATCCAGCCACAGGTCACTTAACCATGGAGATAGCGAAGCCCAACAAAGAGGGAAGATTGGAGGATATGGCTATTGATGATTTTACACTGCATTCAATAGACCTTGGCAAAGCAAAGCATGATACCAAGGTTGGTCTGTGGAGGTCAACCAACGAAGTCATTGAAGAACAATTAGAGAGCCTAAAGTCTTCCAAAGTAAGAATGAAAGTAGAGATTGAAGAGTTGAATCAATTCATCTGACAATTGGTGTCTCCTCTAGCAACCATCTCTGGAGTAACGGTGACGAAGAACCTCACGGCTGCCGAAGTACAAGCTCTTACTTCCCAACTCCAAGAAGACAGGCACTTCAGCCAGATAAGTAAAGAATGGATTAGAAAGGTCAGAGAAGATGGGATTACTATTATAGAATAGATTGGGAGCAATATTCTAAGGTTGAAGAAAGAAATAGAAAACATTCTGACAAACAATAATGCCCTAGCAGGAGAAAGAGTGAAGAGTGATGAATGTGGTGCCCTTTTGAAGATGATCCTACAAATGAAAGGGAAAGAAGCCATAGAGGTGAAAATTCTATCAACAGGAAGTGAGCCTATAGCCAAATGGCTTAAAGGTATATTGTTTAGGTTGGAAATGATACTATCTACAAAAAAGGACTTAGTGAAATAGGGAACAAAATAAGTGAAATCCAGAACAGGGGATTTGAGCTAATAAGGGAACTCAATAAAAAATCCCAAACTAGCAGCCAGAAGAAGGTGTTAATTGATGTCAATGTAATGAAAGAGAATTTCTCTAAGTCTCTAGACAGTTTGATCGATGCATCCGCAAGTGGCGTGAACAGAGCTACAAAACTGCAAAAGCTGAGCGGGCACATACACGTGGCCATGGAAGAGCTGCCAAAGTAGTTAAACGTGACAAAGAAGGTGGTTAAAGATCACGCCCAGTGGCTCTTAAGATATACCAATGTCTACATGCCCAGACATGAAGAGTTAGTTCCAATAGTGGTTGCTGCCAAAGCTTATCAGATAAAGATGGAAAAAGGAAAGGAGGCCAAATGATTTATTTTCCCTTTTCTTTTCCATTTCCTTCCCCTTGCAATTAGTTAGCAACAAAAGCAGTTTCTTTCCATCTATCATTTAGAGGGAGATGAACTGATTAAACTTCCTTTGTAATGGTCATCCCCTGGCTCTATATGTATGAAACTGAAAGATTAATGAAAGGTCAGAAAATTTTTGGTGTGGGATACTTGATGTTGTAGAGACAATTGAAAGTGTTTTATGTCAATTGTTTTCTGTTCCAGTTAATTAGATGGTTCTTTCTCTTAATCTAAGTTACATGAAGAAGGAAAGGATGTCTCATTCTTTTGTTATGAGGATGTGAATAAACCTCAGTAGGATGTGCTGTGGGATATTCAGGGGAGGATCCTTTAGAAGTTTTTCATCATTTCATTTATCTCTCTATTAGTAGTTGCTGCAGATTAGTTAGTGTTGAGTGTATGAATTCATAGGATTTATGAGTTCTACAATTTAGTTCATAGATTAGAAAGCTCTCCTTGCTTGGATTAAGTTCTATTTAGGCTTAATTCAGTTTTGCCTTTTCTGCTCTCAGGTTAAGAGCATACCCCATGTTAGTTTAGAATAAAAGCATAATTCATTGCATATCATTCCAAAAGGGAGTTGTACCTACCAATTCAGAGAAAAGCCAGCAATCAGAGAATGGCTTTTCAACTGTTGTAATCAGATATTGTTCATAATTTGGGCACTAAGAGTCATATTCCTAAGAAGTAAGAAAGGACAATCTGTTTACCAACAGATTTTTGGTGACTCTGCTAGGGAAATTGAATAGTTGCTAGACCAATACATCATATCATGAGGAAAAATGGTACTCCCTCATGAGAATATCTTTCCAGTGCTCCAACCAAACCTTGGTTTTCAAGACGACCAAGAAGACAAGCTCGTCTCTCAATACATTTGTTTGGAGATATAGGAGGAATGTTGAGCATTACCAAAATGCGAGCCAGGTATTAGAGGAAGAAGAAAGAAGGGCAGAAGCTTTAGAAAGAGCTGTTCAAAGGAGGAATATTCAGAGAGCAGAAAAACAAGTATGAAGAGAAGCCCAGCAGTAAACTCTTCTCAGCACCCTGGAGTGCGCAAAGTTCCTCAGGAGTACCAGAAAATAGGGTGGGTGAGATCCTACGTTTGACAGTCTAGAAGAGCTTGGTTTTTCTATCCTAGAGGTTCCTAAAAGAAGAGGAGAAAAGAAGAGTCAGAGTAGACCAACTTCCCCTGTTAGGAATCAAATTACTTCACAAAACACTTGCCAGGTATTGACTCTTCACGGTATCAATACTCCCCCAGTTGTTAATTTTCCACCATATAGTGCAAGGGCTATCATGGCTTCTCCATGGGCAGCAGTAGTTGGACCTTTAGTGTTAGCGGCTTACCATCCACTTCCTACTAGGTCGAGGAAGAGCTTTCCTAAGTTTTTGGGTGACAGAACGGTCACTCCTGATGAGCATATCAAGGCATTCTTTGTAGCTACTCATATTTTAGGAGTGGCACATGAGGACATTGTGGTAAAATTGTTTATTGAGACCCTGACAGAGAATGCCGTAGACTAGTTCTATCATCTAGATGATGGCTCTATCACTAGCTAGAATACGATGAGAATAGCGTCCGAAGCTTGATTTAAGACTGCAGAAGATGAACATGCTCTATTAACACAACTGGCATCCATCAAAAAGCAACCTCACATGAGTATGAGGGATTTTGTAGCCAGTTTCAACAAAATTACCAGTAGAATCCCCACTGCTACTAGGCCTACAGCCGGTAATCTCAAAACATTCTTCATAAGTGCGATGCCTCCAGATGTTAATTATGATTTAAGGTGGGCACACCCTGCCGATCTAGCAGATGCACAAAGAAGAGCCATTGAGTGTGAAGATGACTTGATCTCTGTGGGAAAGTGGAAAAGAGAGATTCAAACCAAAGCAAGCTCTAGCAACACTACGTCATCTGATGAGATGCTTCAGAAGTTGTCAAATGAGTTGGTCTCGATGAAAAAGTAGCTACCTAGTTTCAACAACTCTTATCAGCGGAATTTTTAGAATGTGCCGAGAAGAGGTGCAGATAATAAGTTTCCGCTGCTTACAGGCCCTCAGCCTAGGCTGTAGATCGAGGCCACACCTAAGAAAGGGAACATGTGTGTGTTTCATTTGACTACGGATCATGACGGTGAGAACTACCCAGAGACCATCTGTATGATGCAGTTGTTGGCCACTAATGAGTTGGATGTAGCAGCTCCTTGTGCAGATTTGGATTCATACTCCAATGGTGACTCTAGAAATTTATTTGTGGAGTATAAATCTGACTTTGAAACCAAAGGTGAATGCTATGCTACCATTGATGGGACTTCGTATCAAGTACTCACCTGGGGACAAAATTTGAAGAACTAGTCTTCGAGCCAACCTCTCAAAGGTGACTTTGTTCCTCCCACAAGCAATGCCCATGTTGATCAAGGAGCCTCAAATTCTCAAATGAGTAAGGATAAAGCACTTTTTGATTTTATCTAGTTTTGTGAAGAAGCAAAAATTCAGATTTCCCCTATAGAATATTTAGCTTCACATCCTTCTGAATTGAAAAGACTAGTGGAGAGATGTAAGGGGAATGTCTCAAGTTTGAATCACAATGTGATTATAAAGAGGAGGGTGAAACATTAACAGCTAATTTTTTTCATCAAGAAGAATGTACTATGTTAGCAACTTCTCCAGGCCAGAAACCTGACCCCTTTTATGTTTCATTGTATATTAACGGGTGCAAACTAAGTAACTGTATAATAGATTCAGGAGCGTCAAACAATGTCATGCCCTATTCAGTAGCCAAAGCCTTAGGTCTTAGCCTCACATAGGTGCATGGGAGGTGTTACTCGATGGATGCCAAACAGGTTCCCTTGCTAGGACAAATTAAGGATGCCCAGGTTGCTTTAGCCTCCCACCCCGAAAAGAAGCTCTTATTGACTATCTTAGTGGCAGACATCCCGGCAAGCTATGGTCTCCTTCTAAGTAGAAGTTTCTATAGAGACTTAGGAGGAGAGATAAAGTTAGACTGGTCTCAAGCTATGATACTGATTGGGAACAAGAAAGTTAAGTTGGAGCCTAAGGAAAAAGCTAAATTCACCATCCTAAAATCTGATGATCCCAAAGCCCAGATACTCTACCAAGAGTTGGAATTTGGCAATTACATGTTGTTCACTAAAGAATCCCTAAGTGAAGAAAGAAGTGAAAGTCTAGATGAAAGAGCTTCATGTGAAGGGAACAACCTTACCAGTGTATGGACCCTGGAATTTGATGGAAGCTGTTCTTCATCAAGATCCGATGCGGGCGTCGTGTTAATCCCTCCCCAAGGTGAACCTAAAACAATGGCCTTTAAATTGGAATTCAAAAACACTAATAACACCATAGAATATGAGGCTCTGTTACTTGGAATTGTAGCAGCAAAAGAGAAAGGGATAAAATTGTTGAAGGCTAGAGGCGATGTAGAGCTCGTGGTGAAATAGGTTAGAAAACAATACTCTATTAAGAATCACTGATTAAAGAATTATAGAAATAGATTCTAGGATGAAATTGAAAGTCTGGATGCCTTCTCCATTGAAGTGGTACCGAGAGAGTTGAATGCCAAGGCCGAATCCCTAGCAGTTTCGGCTTCTTTATTGTTGCCTCATCCAGAGTTTAAAGACAAGAAGTATCAGATCAAGATTGTTTATAGAGCTTCTGTTCCAAACAATATGGATTCATGGCAGGTCTTTGAAGACAACAAGAGCCTACAGTTGTTTTTGGAAAGTGACAAGACTTCTTCTAAAAACCATGTGAATGAAGGAGATAAAGAGGATTCCAATCATAAATCACCAGAAGAGCAAGGTGAAGCGATTCAGCTACAAGGTAATATTATCCCACCTTATTTTGTGTCTTTGGAAAAGGTGTTTACTAGACATGATGCTTATATAAAGTAGAAGAGAACAGAAAAAGGACCCACTACTGGTGAGTATGAAGGGATGAACATCGGTGATCCAGACGATCCCAAGATGGTCAACATTGGAAAATGTTGTTCACCTGAGGAGAAAGAAGCTGCCAAGCAACTCTTTCTAGAGCATCAAGATGTCTTCACCTGGAGCTACAAAGACTTGAAGAGTTATAAAGGTGGAGAAGTGAAACACCAAATTCATCTAAAGCCAGATGCCATCCCTTTTCACCAGAAGCAGAGGAATTATAATCCAAAGATAGCAGACGCCATATTTCAAGAGGTGGATAAAATGCTGAAGGCTCAGATTATCTACCCAATTCATCACTCTACTTGGGTAGCCAATATAGTGCCTGTTCAGAAAAAGAATGGAGAAATCAAGATTTGCATTGATTTTCATAATTTGAATCAGGCATCCCTTAAAGACAATTTTGCTCTTCCCAATATGGATCATTTATTGCAAACAGTGGCTAGATCCGAGATGATGTCCATGCTCGATGGATTCTCAGGCTATAACCAGATTGAAGTAGAGGAGAAAGATCAGCACAAGATAGTGTTCACAACCCCCTGGGGTACGTTCACATGCCACAGGTTGCCTTTCGGTTTGATAAATGTAGGTGCTACTTTTCAAAGATGCATGAGCAAAACATTTTCCAATCTAAAGGAATGGATCATAGGGATATATCTGGATGATCTCACCGTGTTTTCAAAGGAAAGAAAAGACCACATAGAAGACTTGAGAAAGGTCTTGCAAAGATTCCAAGATCATGGAATATCCCTCAACCTGAAGAAATCTATGTTCTATGTAACAGAAGGAAAGCTCCTCGGTCACATAGTCTCCCAAGAAGGAATCAAGATCGACCCAGAGTGATTTGAGGCTATTCAAAGGTTGAGTTTGCCAGTAAACAGAACAGGAGTGAAGTCATTTTTTGGGCAAGTCAATTTTCTCAAGAGATTTGTACTAGATTTTGTGGAGATAACCCAATGTATTGTAGATATGATGAAGGGAAATGCAAACTTTAAATGGAGTGAACCAAGGAAGCAAGCTTTCCAAAACATCAAAGAGGCCATTGCTAATGCTCTGGTGTTAAGTCATCCAAATTATGGGCGGGATTTCATCATCTACTATTATGCTTCCGAACACATCCTGTCGGCCATACTTATGCAGAATAATGATGAAGGAGTTCAGGCCCCTATAGATTTCATGAGCGTTCCCTTAAAGAATCATGAATTAAGATACTCTGAGATCGAGAAACATGCTTTTGCGGTAGTTAAAGCATTAAAAAACTTCCGGTTCTATATCTTGCATTCACATCCTATGGTCTATGTCCCAGATGTGGCAGTGAAGAGTGTGTTAACATAGCAAGAAGTGGGTTGCAATGCTTGAGGAGCTTGGATAGCAAAGACATAGGAATACGACATCGAGATTAAGCCCACCAAGCTGGTAAGGGGAAATGCCTTATGCAGAGCAATTTTGGAAAACAAGATTGTGGAAGAGACAGGGGAATCTAAAGAAAAGTAGTTGGTCTTGGCCGTGGGACTCCAAGATACATGGTTCGAAGATATTGTTTACTTCCTCACATACGGAGAATGCCCAGAAGGTCTTATGGTGAAACAAAGAAGAGAACTAAAATTAAAGGCCGCTAAGTTTGTAATTTGGGATGGTAAGTTGTTTAAGAAGGCGATTGATGGTACTTTCCTCAGATGTGTAGATAAACAGCAATAAGAGAAGCTGCTGAAAACTTTTCACGATGAAGCCTGTGGAGGGCATTTCTCGTCCTCAGTTACAACTTTCAAAATTTTGAGACAATGTTACTACTAGCCTGGAATGTTCAAGGATGCCTATTCTTGGGTAGAAAAATGTGAGAAATGCAAAATGTTTTCAGGGCATCCTTAATTAGCTGCTCTCCCATTGAAGCCTGTGGTGATAGAAGAGCCTTTTCAACAATGGGGTCTTGATTTCATCGGCCCAATTAATCCAACTTCCAACGCTGGTCACCAGTACATAATAACTGCCACCGATTATTTCACCAAGTGGGTGGAGGCTAAAGCAACAAAGAAGACAACTTCAGAAGTGGTATGTGAGTTTCTTAAAGAAAATATACTGGTTAGGTTTGGTGTCTCGAATAAGTTAGTGATGGACAATGCAGCTTACTTTTCATCAGTTGAGATTACCAATTTTTGCTTCAAATATGGCATCACTGTTAGCCATTCTTTGGACTACTTCCCACAGGGAAATGGCCAAGCTGAATCCAGCAATAAGAATTTGGTGAATATTATTAAGAAGCTGGTGGAAGATAATCAAAGAAACTGGCATAAAAGGCTACATGAGGCGTTATGGGCAGACAGGGTGATGCCAAAGAGGGCAATTGGTGTATCACCTTTTGAGTTGGTTTATGGCACTGAAGCGAGCCTTCCATTACCTCTGGAATTGGCTACCAACAAGCTCAAAAAGGTGATTGAAGATGGTACATTCAGAGATGGATTAGAAAAAAGGAGCTTGTATCTGATGAAACTAGAAGAAGAGAGAGCGGAGGTAGTAGATCACATCACTCAGTATCAACTGCGAGTGAAGAAGCTATTTGATAGAAAGGCAAGACCATGAAAATTCATGGTGGGCGATAGTGTATTATTGTGGGATAAGCGAAGCGCTCCCAAAGGGATGCATAAGAAGTTTGATTCCTTGTGGAAAGGCCCGTTCATAATCCATCAGGCATTTGATAACAATTCTTTCAAACTGGTGTATCAAGATGGTGAAGTATTACCACTGACCTTCAATGGTCAAGATTTGAAGCTTTACCAAGTTGCAGATTGAAAATAGGTAACCCCTGTAATGTACCATAGTTTCATTCTATTGCTTTGCATTCCTTAGGTTAGTTTCCTTTCCCTTTCTTTTGTTCCTTTCCTATTTTGCTTGCTTTTGTTGGTGTTCTTGCGTTGCCACCTTTTGTTCTTCTTTGTGAAACCAGAGATACTGGGTCCCTCACTTGGGTATAATATACCCAAGTCCCCAGTTAGAGCCAGCTATTGCCTCCACTTTTAAACATGTAGCCATTTCAGAAAAGTGGAAGTTTTGCATCTTACTGAAGTTTAATTGCATTTGAGTCTAGGTCAGTGTCATTTAGGTAATTGGGAATCACCATCGGATTTTCCATTTTTTTTCCCTTCTCCCTCCGCATTCCCCTAGCCAGGTGGATTTCTCCCTCATGCGTGATAAGTCTATGGGTAGTCTAGTACCTAATCTGATGGGGGTTCTCACTTCATTTTGATCCTTGCAGAACTAATCATCACTGGCAGAGTTCTCCATTCAATAGTTAAACAAAGACTCATGAGATTTCAGAAATCATCTTCTCCACTGCGGGTTTCCACCTGTGAAAGTGATTTTCCGCGAAGTATGAATGGCAATGTTGGCAGAAGTATATAATGAAAGAAATCATTTTGGACAATGAAATTGTTACATTCAGCATAGAAATGGATTTGCGGACCAGTTAAAAGGAAATTTGGAATCAACAAATACTCAAAATGGAGAATTGGATTTCAGCTTCTCCATGGAAAAATTCTACCTAAGAAGGTAATTTTCCACAAAGGCTGAAAAGGAGCGTCGTGGTGGACCCCTCAATGGATTTCGAAGCACTTTTTCAATTTTTCGGGTAAGAGAGAAAGGTTTATATGTTGACTTAGATATTAAAATAAAGTATTCACAGAGAATTGAGAACTGCTTTCTCCGCCAGCGGAGTTCTCACCCGTAGAGTGATTTTCCGCAAGCAAAGAAACGCACCCCGTTTCTATTTTTCTGCAAGCTCAAGGAAAATGGAAAAGTAAGTGAAGTTAATGAAAATGTTTCTGTTAGGGAAATGAGAATAGTGAAAAGACTCCAAGGTATCTGTTAGGGCTTCTCATTTATGGTGTTAACGGGTTTATTCATAAATTCATTCATGTGGCGTGAATGCTGAAGATCAACGGTGACATTTAGATTTCTATAAAGCTAGAAATGTGAACAGTATTTCAAATCACTATTTCTTTTTTGCTACCATTCAATTATTCTACCCTACCCACCTGCATTTGTAGCATCTTGACTATGAGCTCTATATCTTGTGTTTTTGAAGGCCCTTATTATTGTATAGCAAAATGGCTACTAGGTTCTCCGGTTTTGACGGATTCAACGGCATTAAAACCACTCTTCAGAATCTCACAGATACTTCTCTACACTTTTATGACATACATGATCTCTAGAAAAGAATGAAAGTAGAGCCAATTCATCCCATAACAGAGAAGCTTAGAGAAATTGGCTTGATTGAAGCAGCAGGGTTTCCAGTGGTCGTCCAAGCTCCGGAATTGATATAAAAATGTATCAACCATTACAACTTGGACACGAGATAGATTATACTACCAAATGACATAGTGCTTCTATTTATCAATTGTCAGACAGTGGTGAATTGCTTCTGGATACCTGAGCGGGATGAATTCTCCAACTTAACAGTATCACACGCGGCTTCAGAGTTTTCTGCGAAGAAAATGGTGTGGAGGAGAGAAATTATGCACTCATGGTTTTAGAAGCCATGAGGTGCTAAAGGCAAGGTGCTAAAGACTCTACTTGGATCAGACCTTAAGCCTGAAATTATTGATCTTCTGGTGCTCATTCACAGAATGAAAGGTGAAGTCAAAGCCCTAAATTTCATTAAGCATTACTTCTTCATAGTTCAAGTAATATGCTCAGGTACATAATATGTTGATTGGGCTCAGGAGGTAAGTGAAAATCTATCCAATGCCCTTCGTGCCGCAAAGTTCTACAATACATTTTATATGTCTTCTTTCCTCACCTATATGTTGGCATCACTGCAAATATGGCCAGGTCTTCCGAGATTAGAAGATTTCCCAGATAATGTTAAATGCTACAAATTTTACCCATGTTTGCAATTACATAATAGCTATGGAGATTATGTCCGAGTGAATGATGATTTCACTATGAGAATTTGTAGGGAATTGCAGGGATGCCCTGAACAAAGATTCAGCCCAAAAGCGATGGAGGCCATTAGCCAGCTTGGGAATTTCTTCATTCATTTCTCATCATTTTCCTATTTGCGTCTTGCAGCCTTTGATGGATTCCCCTTGAAGCTGCCAAGATATCCAAGTGATATGATCGTGCTGATTGAAATGGTGAGACAAGTAATTCACGTGAACCTATTGAGTGCAAGCTTGAGAAAGAGAGGGTATGAATTCCCTATGAAGGTCAGGGATTTTAGTTGCGAATCCCGTACGGATGCAAAGACCATGCTAAAAACATTTGAAACCAGATATCACCTGGAAGCATATAGGGTGATAAGGCCTATGTTTGACCCCTAAGGCTATGCAAGAGATGTATTGCAGATTGGAAGCATAGTCAGACACATCACTGACTTTGAAGATTATTTTGCTGACTGCAAAGATGAATTTGAAAGCCATGACCGTGCTTTTGCCAGGTTCACAGTTGAGCAGGTGAAGACATATGGTATCAACCTGGATGTTGAAGGAATTGAAGATGATGGTCAGAATATGTATAGCAATACTTATCTGACCAAACTTAGAAACACATCCATCAGTTCTGAGCCTAGTGGAGAAGTCACAGAGGACTTAGAGACAACGAAGGCAAAAATTATCAAGAGAATCAGAAAATGGGTTGAATGGACAGCTAAAAAGAAATGAACAAGAAATACATCTACTCAAGCATCTCCATCAGTGGCTGCTTCCTCCTCCACTCAAGGGACAACTACAAGTGTGATGCAAACAATTTCTCAAGGACCCGCTTAGCCTGCAGAAGGAGGTGACCAACCGCCAGACAAGAGCATTCCATTGGATAAGACCTGCCATGATGGTTCTCAACCAGTGATTGGGACCCAAATGGAAGATAAGAAAGAAGAGGAGAAGAAGGCAGAAGAACCAAAAGATAGTGGAGCTACTACTTGCATCACTTCAGCTTCATCTCCTCATGTTACCCCAGTGCCTTTGCCTCATCCTAGTGTGAGCACTCCTGTGAGTGTAACGTTGCTACCCGTGGATAGCTCTCCAGTGAAAATTGTGGATTTGAGAGATGGAGAGAGTAGTAGTAGTGAGTCTTTGAAATCAGACGGAGCAGCTAAAAAGACCACAGGGACAAGCCAAGCCTCTCTGAAGTTGGTCCCTCAAGTCCCAAAAAATCCTTTTGCCACGCCTACAGTAGTAGCCATCCCTGTTAAAAGGAAGATGTTCAGCATCAATTCCATAGGGGCTTCATCCCAAGTGATAAGCACTAAGTCTTGGTTGGAGGACACCCTGGAGAGAAAGAAATGAAGGAAAGATGAGAGTACTCCAGCAAAAGATACTATTTCCCTTGCGGTACAGTTCGGATCAGCACTGGCCCAAGCCAAGAAATAGAAGTCACTATCAATATTAGTCCATGACCTAGTCACAGGTCACTTGACCATGGAGATAGTGAAGCCCAACAAAGAGGGCAGATTGGAGGATATGGCTATTGATGATTTTACACTACATTCAATAGACCTCGGTAAAGCAAAGCATGATACCAAGGTTGGTCTATGGAGGTCAACCAACGAAGTCATTGAAGAACAATTAGAGAGCCTGAAGTCTTCCAAAGTAAGAATGAAAGAAGAGATTGAAGATTTGAATCAATTCATCTGACAATTGGTGTCTCCTCTAGCAACCATCTCTGGAGTAACGATGACGAAGAACCTCACGGCCGCTAAAGTACAAGATCTTACTTCCCAACTCCAGGAAGACAAGAACTTTAGCCAGATAAGTAAAGAATGGATTAGAAAGGTTAGAGAAGATGGGATTACTGTTATAGAACAGATTGGGAGCAATATTCTAAGGTTGAAGAAAGAAACATAAAACATTCTGACAAACAGTAATGCCCTGGTAGGAGAAAGAGCGAAGAGTGATGAATGTGGTGCCCTGAAAATTCTATCAATAGGAAGTGAGCCTATAGCCGAATGGCTTAAAAGTATATTGTTTAGGTCTGAAATGATACTAGCTGTAGAAAAAGGACTTAGTGAAACAAGGAACAAAATAAGTGAAATCCAGAATAGGGGATTTGAGCTAATAAGGGAACTCAATACAGAATCCCAAACTAGCGGCCAGAAGAAGGTGTTAATTGATGTTAATGTAATGAAAGAGAATTTCTCTAAGTCTCTAGAAAGTTTGATCGATGCGTCCGCAAGTGGCAGAAACAGAGCTACAAAATAGCAAAAGGTGAGCGGGCACATACACATGGCCATGGAAGAGCTGCCGAAGTAGTTAAACGTGACAAAGAAGGTGGTTAAAGATCCCACCCAGTGGCTCTTAAGATATACCAATGTCTACGTGCCCAGACATGAAGAGTTAGTTCCAATAGTGGTTGCTGCCAAAGCTTATCGGACAAAGATGGAAAAAGGAAAGGAGGCCAAATGATTTATTTTCCCTTTTCTTTTTCGTTTCCTTCCCCTTTCAATTAGTTAGCAACAAAAGCGGTTTCTTGCCATCTATCATTTAGAGGGAGATGAACCGATTAAACTTCCTTTGTAACGGTCATCCCCTGGCTCTATATGTATGAAACTGAAAGATTAATGAAAGGTCAGAAATTTTTTGGTGTGGGATACTTGATGTTGCAGAGACAATTGAAAGTGTTTTATGTCAAATATTTTATGTTCTAGTTAATTAGATGGTTCTTTCTCTTAATCTAAGTTACATGAAGAAGGAAAGGATGTTTCATTCTTTTATTATGAGGATGTGAATAAACCTCAGTAGGATGTGTTGTGGGATATTTAGGGGAGGATCCTTTAGAAGTTTTTCATCATTTCATTTATCTCTCTATTAGTAGTTGCTGCAAATTAGTTAGTGCTAAGTGTATGAATTCAGAGGATTTGTGAGCTCTACAATTTAGTTCATAGATTAGAAAGCTCTCCTTGCCTGGATTAAGTTCTATTTAGGCTTAATTTGGTTTTGCCTTTTCTACTCTCAGGTTAAGAGCATACCCCATGTTAGTTTAGAATCAAAGCATAATTCATTGCATATCATTCCAAAAGGGAGCTGTACCTACCAATTCAAAGAAAAGCCAGCAATCAGAGAATGACTTTTCAACTGTTGTAATCAGATATTGTTCATAATTTGGGCACTAAGAGTCATATTCCTAAGAAGTAAGAAAGGACAAATCTGTTTACCAACACTATCATTATTTAACCTCTTGAAATAAACACAATGGTCAGAATTACATTGAGTGTATCCATTCTCATGCATAAAAGTATCAAATTTAATATACCATTGTCAAGGTGCTTGCTTCAGGCCATATAAACTTTTCTATAATTTGCACACTAAACTCTCCTTACCCTTGACCTCATATCCCTGTGGCTATACCTTACATATTTCTTCATTCAAATCACCATGAAGAAAGGTTGTTTGAACATCAAGCTGCTCTAAATGCAAATCTTCAGTAGCCACAATACTTAAAACAGTACGAATAGAAGTCATTTTAACAATTGGAGAAAAAATCTCATCAAAATCAATACCATGTTTCTGTGCAAATCCTTTTATGACTAATCTGGCTTTAAATCTTTTCTTACCTCCATCTTCTTCTTTCAACCTATAAACCCATTTATTCTGAAAAGCCCATTTTCCTGCAGGTAACTGACATAAATCCCATGTTTGATTTTTCAGCAAAGAGTCCATTTCATCTGTCATTGCAGACTCCAACTGAAGTTTTGTATCCACCTGCATAGCTTCACTATAACATTCAGGTTCACCAGCATCAGTTAATAAGATAGAATACAAAGAAGGTGAAAATCTATCTAGAGGTGTTGACCGTCTAACATTCACTGGGGTGTGTGGTATTCATTGTTGTTGTTGTTGTAGAGCATAAGGAACTACTAGAACATTATCATTTGGAATATCATCTAGCACTACATAATCATTTCCTTTCTTCTCATGTTGCTGCAACAGATCTTTGTACAATACTTTCTCATTGAATATGACATCCCTTCTTCTTACAATTTTATGAGTTTCAAAATCCCAAAGCCTATAACCAAATTCATCATTTCCATATCCAACAAATACACATTTCTTTAACTTAGCTTCCAGCTTGGTTCTATTTTTAGAATCTATAAGTGCAAAAGCTTCACAACCAAAGGTTTTGAGAAAAGAATAACTCACCTTCTTACCACTCCATGCTTCCTCTAGAATACCACAGTCCAAAGGAGTAGAGGAGTCTCTATTGATTAAATAAATAGTAGTGGTCATATCCTCTACGCATGTATTTTTGGGCAGCCTAGCATGCAACCTCATACTCCTTGCACGCTCCATTATTGTCCTATTCATGCGTTCAACCACTCCATTTTCTTGTGGAGTCCTTGGTATAGTTTTTTGTCTATGAATACCAATAGAGGCACAATAATCTTCAAATTCTTTGTTGCAATACTCACCGCCATTATCAAATCTGAGACATTTTAATCTTTTTCCAGTCTCATTTTCAATGAAGCTTTTCCATTTCTTAAAAGTTTCAAATACATTAAATTTCTATCTAATGAAATATATCCATACTTTCCTAGTTGCATCATTAATGAATGTAACATAATACTGAGAGCGACCAAGGGAAGTTACCTGAGCTGGACCCCATACATCTATATGCACAAGCTCTAATTTTTCATCTTTCTTTTCCTTCCCACTCTTTACAAAACTGACTCTCTTTTTCTTTCCATACACACAACTTTCACATAAATCCATATTAACACATTTCAGACCTGGTAGAGCTTTCTTTGAATGAATTAATTTCATACCTTTTTCACTCATGTGCCCAAGTCTATTATGCCACAACACTATTTCAAAATCTCCAGCTACTATCTCTTGTTCTACCTGCTCAACTAAAACAATTATTCCTAAACATTCATTTTTCTCTGAAATAATTAAAGTAGAGGGAACAGTATGACCTGTACAAAGATATAAGGTGCCTACTTTCACACCTTTTTCTACTACTAAGGAACCTTTTGAAACCTTCCAATTTTTATCATTAAAAGTAACTATGCAACCCTCATCAGCGAGTTGCCCTACTGAAATTAAATTTCTACTCAGCCTTGGAACATGTCTTACCTCTTGTAGTAGCCAATGATTCCCATTGTGCAACTTAATCTTGATTTTCCCTTTTCCAATAATTTGACAAGGTTCATTATCTCCCAAATAAACTAGCCCAAAATCCCCTTGGACATAATCAACAAAATAACCTCTATGGGGTGTAGCATGAAATGAAGCCCCCGAATATAACACCCATGAATCATCAATATTTTCTAAAGACAAAAGCAAAGCATCCTCTTCAAATTTTTTACCTACCACATTTGCCTCCTTGTTTCCTTCATTTTTGTCTACTTGATCTTTCTTTCGAGACCAACAATCTTTCTTCTTATGACCTGGTTTTCCATAGTACCAGCAATCATTTGGCCCTTTGGATTCAGACCTCTTTCCCTTTGATTTGCCTCTTGATTTCCCATGATTTCTAGAGTTGTTTCCTCTATCTCTTGTTTTGCCTCTGCTTTCTGCATTTAATACACTACCCAATGTGGATGCCCCTGAGCTTTTCCTACAAATTTCCTCAATCAATATGACACCAATAACATCATCAAAATTTAAGGTATTTGAACCAGAAATAGAATTACTAATAGCCATTACCAAGCCATTCCAGATTTCTGGCAAAGAACACAAAATCAAGAGAGCCCTAACCTCATCATCAAAAGTAATTTTAACTAAGGATAACTAACTTGTAACTGTATTAAACTCATTCAAATGATCAGTGACTGATCCACCTTCTACCATTTTCATATTAAATAAATGCTTCATAAGAAATACCTTGTTTGAAGCTGAAGGATTTTCATACAACTTCGCTAGGGTGTCCATCAGATCTTTACCTTTCATTGCTCCAGTAATATTTAATGCCACCGATTGTGCTAGGCATAAATGAATACTCCCCAGTGCCTTCCTATCCAAAATATCCCAATCTTCCTGAGACATTGCTACCTCTTTCTTGGCTATTCCCTCTAATGGCTGCCATAGATCCTTCTGATAGAGATAGTCCTCCATTTGCATCTTCCATAAGTAGAAGTTCTTCCCATTAAACTTTTCAACCTTCAGTCTACCCTCATCTGCCATTTCTTCCACTTAACCGAGAGACTCTCCCACTAACTTGTGAGACCTACTTCAAAGAATAGATGAAAGAACAAATGAAACAACCTCACTCTGATATCACTTGTTAGGATAATAAGTAGAAAATGCAAATATTAACAAACAAGAGAGAACACAATAACACAAAATTTAACGTGGTTCACCCAATCCCTGGGCTACGTCCACCAACAGTGAGTCCAATATCTTTATTATTATCTAGTGATTACAATCTGAAACTTGTAACTCAATACCATTGCAAGAAGCTACAATAATCCCTTATACAATGAATCTCAAACCCTAAGCTCTCTTACAAGTATTTTTGACATAATGAAATTAGGACAAAAATACTCTGACTAATAGAAAAATAGATGGCTGACACTTTACAATATTATTAAGTCATTCAGGGCTCTACCCCTTGACCCCGTGGAAAAGTCTGATTAGGCTCCACATACATAACAACCTCCACTCAATTTTACAAAAACCCTATTCCTAGAATGAAATGCAGTTCTTTCCACACAATTTGAAAATAATTCCCAAGCTTACAATTTTAGAACAACTAGGAAAAGATAAGAATTGAACCTTTTTCACATTGAAAACCCTAATTATAAACTGAAAAAACTTTCTTTGATATTATTCATATTTGGAATCAACTTTCTCTCTTGCTTGAATGCTTGGTGAATGATAACGACTTGAAAATTGCCTTTTATTTGACCAAGAACAAGATACTAAATTATTGGCCACCATTAATTCCCACTTGAGAAAAAAAAACTCTAATTAGGATCACACCAAGTTTGGATTATATCTATTGATCTTCATCCATACTAGCTCATTGAACAAATTTGAATATTTAATTTGAAATTGGCCTCCCACTTGGAAAGCAAGCCCATCTCATGACCATTGAAAAATTTCTATCTCATTGAAATTTATAACTCAACTCTTGGCTCCAATGTCAGCTTTCTCTTGTGTGATGTGGACACATGGCATCATCTCGCAATGTCACAATGGTTAACACCATCACATCTTTGAGCATAGGATCAAGAGGACTATCAGATCTGATCTTGTTTAATGGTTCATTATAGTAATCACTTTAGCCTCGACCGATAACCTTCAAGAAAATTTCCATTTTGTTTAAAACATGTTCATCCAATTTCTCCACATACAAAAAATATGCACTTTTAGTAGCTCAACATTTAACAAAATGGTATTGGGCATAATATTAAAACCCTTTCATAGGATTTATTTGGCTATTTGATACATGACAAGTGGTAGCCTCCTAAGATGCACCAAGGTGATCCCACGAAGCTGTGTCCCACTTTTAGGGACAAACAAAACTGGCAAGATGGGAAAAAAAAACTTTAGTGTCTTCATACGAAGTCGATACTTCGCACAAAGTGGTGGACCCACTTCGTGCAAAGTACCCAAGACAAGGGGCTTCATGTGAATAACCTCTTCGTGCGAAGCCCCTTTGGGCTGAATTTTTTATATATTTATGGCATTTGTTTTTTTAATTCTCATTGTTATTGTTAGACTTTGCGGACCCCAAACCTTGGAGCGATGCAGCTCAACACGTCAGCACACCAGCACCTCCTGAGCTTCTTCGACATCTTCAGATTGTTAGCAGTATCAAGTACATGCATTTTTCTCATTTTTTATTGTAAATAATATATTTAATATTTATTTTTGTTAGTTATTTGTTTTAAATAAATTTTTATTTGTAGAAATGTTAGAAAATTGTAGTTAAATATTATCTAATATGTTATAAATTAATAGTAGAATGTTATAAAATTGTAATTAAATATTAGAAAATGATAGAAATATTAAAAATCATTGTATAAATGTTAGAATATGTTAGAAAATGTTAGAAAACATTAAGATCTTATAGAAATTATTAAAAATATTTGTTTTTAAATTTCAAGTTTAAATTTGTAAATATTAGGAATCTCTCTCTCACACACACACATGTACACACATTTTTAGTAAATATTAGTTAGTTATTTGTTTTAAATAATTTTTATTTTGTAAAAATCTTAGAAAATTGTAGTTAAATTTTTGAAAATGATCTAGTAGTATGTTAGAAAATGTTAAAAAATTGTAGTACAGTAAGTTTCTAGGACCCTTATTCCTCCCTTATGACATATTAAGACACTTAGGAACACTTAGGAATCTCAAGATCTTATAATTCATATTAGGATGTCCTATGACCCATTGATGTACATGTTAGGTTCCATTAATACATACAAGGACTCATTGTTTCCCTCAAGGCTCCTTAAGACATTCTAGGATGAATTAATATAACCTATGATCTCTTAGGACCTATTTTGAGGCCTACAACCCCTTAAGACATTCTAGGACCATTACGTATTTCTTGTGACATCTTACTTGACACATAGGACCCCCTAGGACCCATACGACCCATTATTATATCTTAAAATGTCCTAGGACACATTCATCTATCTTAGCTTCAATTAATACATATGTGAACACATTGTTGCCCATAAGAACCCTTAAGACATACTAGTATCAATTAATGTAACCTAAGATCCCCTAGACCACTTATCACATGTATGACCCATTAACATTGGTGGACCATTATACACCCCTTACAACATTTTAAGACATATATGACCCATTGAGATCATCAAGACCCATTAACATATCTTAGGTTTTCATAGGACACATTTATGTATCTTAGATTCAATTAATATGATACGAGGATCCACTAATGAAGCCTAAGACCCCTTAGGACCTCTTATGTTACCCCCGACCCCTTAAGACACTATACCTGACCCTTATCCATCCCTTACATTATATTAAAACACATCTAGGACCCATTGTTACCCACAACCTCTTAAGACACTCTAGGATCACTTATTTCACCTACGACTCATTAATATTCTAGGACTCTTATCTAGATCCCTTACGACCTCTTATGTTACCTAAAAACCCTTAAGACACTCTAGGACCATTATCTATACCTTAGGACCTCTTATGCTACCCATGACCCCTTAAGACACTCTAGGACCACTTATTGCACCTACAACTCATTAACATTCTAGGACTCTTATCTGGATCCCTTATGAAATCTTAAAACAAATATGAAACCTTAGGACCCCCAAGACCCATTAAATAATCTTAGGATGTCCTAGGACCACTTAGACCACTTATCACATCTACAACCCATTAATTTTATTGGACCATTATACATCCCTTACGACATTTTAAGACATATATGATGCATTCAGATCCTGAAGACCCATTAACATATCTTAGGTTGTCCTATGACACATTTATGTATCTTAGATTCAATTAATACTTATGAGGATCCACTAATGTAACCTAGTACCCCTTAGGACATTTTATGTTACCCACAACCCCTTAAGACACTCTACAACTCTTATCTATACCTTAAGACCTCTTATGTTACCCACGATCCTTTAAGACACTCTAGGACCCTTATCTATAGCTTATGACATCTTATGTTACCCATGACCCCTTAAGACACTCTAGGACCACTTATGTTACCCACAACCCCTTAAGATAGTCTATGACTCTTATCTATACCTTAGGACCTCTTATGTTACCCATACCCCTTAAGACACTCTAGGTCATATTAGGTCATATTAGGAAACAAGGTATGTCTAAGTTGTTTCTCTCTCTAGATATTTTAAGTTGATGGTAAAGACTTGTCTTAATGTTCATCATGTAAATGTGATATTGTAATACATAATTTTAGAGTTAATTAGACCTAATAAGACTAATTATTAGCAATTAGGACCTATTAAGACTAATTAGAGGTCTAACTAGACCTATTAGGACCAAGTAGACCTAACTAGGACCTATTAGGACCAATTAGACCTATTATAACTTAAACCAACATTAGTCTAACCAATTAGATGTATTAGGACCTATTAGGTCCAAATAGACCTAACTAAACCTAGCTAGACCTATTAGGACCAATTAGACAGGTAAGTAGACTAATTAGGACCTATTAGGAATAAAATTTAGGACCTATTAGACTTAACTAGACCTAACTATACCAAGACCAATTAGGACCTATTAGGAACAAAATTTAGGACCAAATTAGACATATTAGGACCAATTAGGACTAATTAGAACCAATTATGACCAATTAGAACTAATTAGGACCTAATTAGACTCAATTAGAACCAATTACGACCTAATTAGACATAATTAGAACCAATTAGTACCAATTATGACCAATTAGTCCACTAATTAGGACCTCTTATGTTACCCACAACCCGTTAAGACATTCTAGGACCCTTATCTATAGCTTATGACATCTTATGTTACCCATGACTCCGTAAGACACTCTAGGACCACTTATGTTACCCATGACCCCTTAAGACACTCTAGGACCTTTATATATAGCTTATGACATCTTATGTTACCCATGACACCTTAAGACACTCTAGGACCACTTATGTTACCCATGACCCCTTAAGACACTCTAGGAATATTATCTATACATTATGACTTCTTATGTTACCCACAACCCCTTAAGACACTCTAAGACCCTTATTTATATCTTATGACCTCTTATGTTACCCACGATGCCTTAAGACACTCTAGGACTACTTATTGCACCTGCGACCCATTAACATTCTAACACTCTTATCTAGATCCCTTAGGACTCCTTAGGACCTTTTATGTTATCTACAACCCCTTAAGACCTAATAAGACCACTTACATGACCTAATAGGACCTATAATTTTATATATTTAGATATTTGTTTCCATTTTACATGCAGTTATAACATGTAATCAAGTACTTAATTATTAACACTTAGCTTTCACATGTTATGTATCTAGATGGCCACTTAGGATGCACCTTAGACTCTTGATATGAAGACCATTTTTCATATTGCTGATACGGGATGGCTCAACTTAGACAGTGTATCCGTACGTCTTCAACAGATGGTATATATAGAGAGACTTGTGATACTATATTAACTAGTTTGGAGACTATGACTGCTAGATTGAGGTCTCACTCCTCCTTCATGCCTCAGGTAGTTGAGACCATTTTTTGAGAGTTGAGAGATGAGGTCTCGGGTGATGTTTCCTTGGTGATAGTTCAAATTCTCATCCCCAAGGAAATCATCAAATAGGAGGTTTTCCCACATTATGAGGGGAGGGCAGTGGTGACGACATATCAGGTCACACAATGTTTGATTCCTTAGATCACATGTATGATTTACCATCGATTTCTTGTACCACATGGTTGTTTTTATCACTATATAAAATTTTCCAGTTCCATGCTAAACATTTTGAAAACATCCAATTTATAGACCTGATGGCGAGGTTTGAATGGTGAAAACCATAAGTTTGATGGGAGCCCTAGTTGGTCCTAAGTGTTTTTATAATTTCATGTTACCTTTTTGGCTCACTAACTCCTGAAATACACATGTGCTAATTTTCAACCCCCTTTACCCATCACTTTACATGCTATGTCATTAGGTTATCCGACGGGTTCAAAGCCTAAGTCTCGGGTAATTTTTTCAATAATTTGTCCCCCTTAAAACTTGTGGCTATCGTTGAACTGCAAGACTACCTATTGTCAGAATGTCTGACATGCTCTTTAGCGATGAAGCATCATTGTCTAGGTGGGCCCGTCAATAAAGGTGTGCTAGAAATAAAACATAGATTAATCCTATGGTTGTCATTATACCATTGGATCTTTGGATCGAGTTGATGGGCTTTTAAGCATTGTGCTTTAACAACAAGCATCCAATCAAAGCTTCACTGATAGTAGCAGGTTTTGGCTTGTTATTCTCCATGGTATTTCTCTTAAATTGACATCTATCTTTGGTGACGTAGTGAATGTGGGGTCAGACTTTCCAAAAGATAAAATATGAATTAATCTTATGACTGTCGCTATACCTTTGGAGAAAGATGTCAAGCTTTTAAGCTTGCGCTTTAGCGACAACTATCAAATTATTTTTAAAGGAGGGAGTTTGTCGTGGGCCCTAAAGTGCCAGGTCACATCGACATGTTTTCTTTCCATTGGTTGCTGGGAGCTGCGATGTAGTAGTTGTCAGGATTTGTGGTGCTGAGAAAGAAAAGAGTGAGGAGGCCCACCTACTGGTTCTTCACAACATGGCATCTTTTGATTTGATAGAAAAATAAGTGAGGTGTCAAAGTAGGGCCAGCCTTCTCAGATGGTTGAGGTTTGATAAGATCTCATGGTTGTCATTATACTACTAGGGTAAGGTGCACAATTTTTAAGGTCAGCGGTATAGCGACAGACGTTGATCTTGCTTGAAGATGAGGATGGAAAGGTGGGTCCTTTGTCATTATTCCTTGATGATAGGGTCATTTCTAATTGGCTGAGCATAGTGATGACATGAGAGGTTGTCAGTTGACTTGACACCGAGGATAAAGTTAGGGTTTTCTGCATGCTGACCTGTCTGACCTAGCATCTCCTAATTCGATAAAGTTTTTTAAAGGGAAGCTATGGGGCCAAAGTCTCTTAAATTATGGGGATCACCTGATTAAATGGTATCGACGGTTGTCGTTATATCTTCATGTGACTTTCCCAACATTTTTGGTTAGCGCTTTAGCGACAGGGTGACACTTTTCCCCTCTGGGCAAAATAAAGTTAAGTTATTTATTTGCCCACATGTTTAAATTTAAATGGTCTCATTGGTTGAGAATTGATTTGAAGAAAAGTAATACAAGGTTACATCATTTAATTTGTCAACCGTCTGATGTGCCTAAAGGGAAACAAAATCAACGGTCCAAATTCAAATTTCTACTCTATGACATTTTTCACGTCTTGTGAGTGCTAAGGTCGCCAACTTTTAGTAATGGTAGATTTATTGAGCTATGTGCGGATGGATTGTAAATGGTTTGAAATATTATATATCAAAATTAGATCATTGTTTCTCTTTACTGCTCTCATAAGCACTTTGGCGAACTGGATTTTCCTTTGGAGCAATTTTAAGTGAAATTCTTTTAGGTGCCCGATAGGTAAATTTTTTTTGAATTCAGGAGTTGTTTGAAGTCTGTAAATAAATTATAAGAGGAATTACATTGCTAGCTGATAGGTATTGAGGGTTTTCTTTAGTTTTATATATTGTTCTAAGAAGCCCTAGTTTCAAAATGCCACCAAAAAGGAACCTGTCTAGTAAGATAGAATACAAGGACAAGGGAGTCTTTGAAGATTTGATGCAATTACTCCCACATTCTGATAATGGGGTAGCAAGATTAAAGGAATTGGTCCCGAGAAACCCTAGGGACTCAGTAGCTGAGGCACTCCATGATAGAGTAAATTGGATGAGAGATGCTAGGGTGGGTAAAGATCATAACGGTCTTATTTTATTCAAGTCAGCCTACTCACAAAGAAATTCTTGTGCCCCCCTTACCAATATTTGGCAATTTGATATAGGGAAGTTTTTAGTTCCTGGAGTATTCATGGATGCAGAATTGCTGATCCAAATTGCCAAGTGTTATGATCCCGTGACAAAATGTGTCAAGGACATAAATGGGAAAAACCTAATCAACATCACAGATGATGAGATAAGGGAGGTTTGTTCACTAAATGACCCTTCTGTTGGGTTGGAGAAAATAGTTTTCACAGATTTTATAGAGATATATGAGGCACAAAGGGATTACTTTAGAGCAGGGCCTCTAAGGGAATTTCTGGAAGAAATTGGATCAATGTGTGTTGTTAGTGCAAGCACACTAGAGCCTTTTAGGTTGGATTTGTTCAATAAGATAGCACAGGGTTTCTATAACTCTTTAACTTTAACCTTAGGGCATGATGAGGCCACTCATATGCCAATACCATATATGTTTATGATGGTACAGTCACTACACCCCCAGTTGGCATTGATTTTTTATTTTGCATCTCATCTGGCTAATCTAATCCATGAGGGATTAATGGGAATCAATAACATGAAGGTTAGTAGGACTTTTGGTTGGTATTCAATGCTTATGCATATGTTCTTCTACAAAGGTGAGCAATTCTTCAGCTTAATAGTCAACATTGTGAAGGAAAGAAACAGAGAAAGCCTTCCAGTCCAATTGTGGACTACAACGTTGTCATGGGATAGAGTTGATGCTAGCTACATTGCTTTTGATAGGGAATTTTCTTCAAGGCTCATAACTCTATTATTTTTTGATAATCCTAGGATTCCAAGAGAGTTGTTGAGACTAATTAGACCAAAGGAGTACTATCAAGAAATCACCATAATCCATAATTTTGGGGATATAATTTTTTATCTAGTTTCCAAAGTTTTTAGAGTATATGGTTGCAAAATGGCACCATACATTTTACCTTATCAAGTCCCATTGAAAGTAGGATATGCTAAAATATTAAGGCAGATTGGTGACTTGGAGGAAACTACTCTCACTCGTAAGTGAAGGGGAACTTTCTTCCCAGACATTACTATAGCACACCAGTATGTGATTACTAAAGGAGGATGGGTGCATCTGAACCAGGTTTTATAGCCCCACAGAATGTCAATGGCCACCATCAGATGTGTAGACATAGAGGGTTTCCTATCAGGAATGTTCAAAGACAAGGTAAGGTGTGCTCTCATAGAACACCAATTTAATTTCCTTGAAGATGTGATAAGGAATGAGTTTGACCTTCAAAATTAAGAAATTAAGAAGGAAAAGTGGGTCATCTACAAAAAGACTATAGATTTCATTAGGAATTTTGACAAGGCTTTTGACCCGCTGAAGGGATTTGAACCCTGGGCTAGGAAAGTAGATGCCCTTATGGAACATCTTGAGGGGGTTATGCATGCAGTGAATGAAAAGAAAGTTATGGTCAGTAAGGAAGATTTTGAAAGGGCCAAACAAATTTTGAGCCAGCCAAGGTACATGAAATTGACTCCTAAGGGAATATACACTGTGCAAAAAAGAAGTGGTTATAGTGTCCTTTTGCTGACACAACAGAGAGGTGAGGATCTTCCTTCAAAATCAAGAGGAAAAAGACCCATAGATGCTCCAGTAATGCATACACCCTCTCCTAAGAGGCAAAGACAAGAAGAATCAAGGCGAAGAGAGAATGTCTATTCTCCTTCTCAATCCCCTATCCAATTAGATGAACATGGGGTAGTAGAATAGTTAATTCAGATGAGTAGTGAGGGAAAAAAAAATTTTTCCAATGATGAGTTGCAAGAAGGAATACCAGAGGCACCTAAGGAGGTGGCCATGGATCTCACTATTGCTGAATTTGAGGGTAGATAGATCGACCCTATTCTAAAACAGGCTAGTGATTCATTTCTTGCTAATGACAAATTTGTCAAAACTAGGGCATTCTCCCAATTTCTATGGAGAATGAAAATAAATCAATTTAAGGAGATTTGTGAAAAGAAAAGGGAGGAATTCCCTGATAGGGATATATTAGAGATTCAAACTGAGATCAAGGGTGAGCTAATGAAATAGTTTGAAAAGGTTACTCTAGAAGAAGGGAGAGCTATGGTCCATACTGCAAGGGTGTTGATTCTACCAGAGTGGGATATTGTTGATGCAATAATCTTTGATTAGGTGAGGAAAAGTGAGGTGAAGAATCTTGCTACAGTAGAGTAGGCTCAACAAGCTACTAGAGGAACTACTTTTTTAGAGGATCATGTTGCCTTGGTGATGTGGTCACTTAAGAGGGAAGAGAACAAAGGAAAAAGAGAGGCTCTTTCTACAAGGTATGTAGGGAATACATTGGTACAAAGAGTAGGTGAGACTTCTAGTATAGAAGCTTCAAACCTAATTTTGGAGACTGCCAAGTTCAATGTTAAAGTGGCAGAGAAAGATGCCCAAGAAAAAGGGGAGCTCAAACTCAAATTTGAAACTATCCTCAAGTCTTACAATGAGCTCAAGATAGAGCTAATCCAAAGGGATAAATTAATTGCTGAGCTATCAAGACCCCAGGATCATATGTCTCCCCAATTGGCAATCTCTAACAAGCCTGCAATTGCTTCTTCATCAAGCCCAATTGTTGAATTTCCACCATCACCATTCCCAGACACCAATATGGATGCAAGGGTTAGTTGGGAAAAGCAAAGATTGAATGAGGAAGCTAATAAATTGAGGGAAATAAGGGTACAATTGGAGAAGGAAAAGGATGAACATGTGAAGGCCATAGCCTTGGCAAACTAGAAATATGAAGAAAAAATGATAGATGCAATAATGCAATTTGCATATGATTTGAAGCCCTCAATTTTCTATAATCATGTCAACAAGTTACATGATTTATTTGTAGCTTTGAATAAGGAGAAGACTGAGATGTCACCAATTTTGAGGAATTGGACTGAAAGGTCTCCAAATGTGAAGCTTTTTTGTATGTTATCAAAAGGCCAAGAGGACTCTAATCCACTTATTAAGCCAACACATCAGGTTGTGAAGAAAATAGTGCAGTATAGCATCATTTTGGATAGTTTCATAAGAAAATCAAGTTTGATAAGAGGAGAAATGATGCTTTAAAATTATGAAATAGTCCCTACCATTCTCACAAAAAAGGGAAAATTTAAAGAATCATATCAGTGGAGAGAAGAGATGGATGCACTTCTGTCAGAGAGAGTGACTAGTGTCTTAAATGACACCTATTCTTTTAGCAACACCATCAAGCTATTAATAAATGCAAAATCAATGTTTGATACCATTCAGCACAAGGTCAGCAAAATAGAGAATGAGTGGGAACAAATATTAGGTAAGAAGGTTGAGTTTGCAAATTTTGAGTTCCCAAGTGAAGAGGTGTACAATAAATGGAGGTATTAGTACATACCTCATGGTGAGAAAGTAGATATTCTGCCAGCCTCTTGAAACAAGTAAGACAGTTACTTTTTGAGCAATCAGGGTTGTTGAGATGCAGAAAGGAATTTATTACAAGATTGACTAAAAGATGTTGCAATCAAGTTTTGATTCAAAGAAGCCGAAGATAGCATTAAAGGCATAAAGCAGGGCATCTCTTCTACAAAATATCTCATCTATTTCATCAATGTATTTATTGTAACAAAATAGGGTTGTAAATTTTTAGGGTTAGAAGTTTTGTAAACCCTAGAATGATCGGTAGCTTGTTTGTATTTCCTTGTATATAAATGATTTTCCATGATCATTCTAGAAATTGAGAGTTTAGTAGTCAAAAAGATAGAGATTCTGGAACCCTAGCCCTTAGTCAAGGATTGTAGATTTTGTATCATTCTTATCAAAGAAATAGAGAAGAAGTATAGGTTGTTGCTGCTATTTTGCAAGCTTATTGTTCAGAATATGATGTATACAATGTTCAAGGTTACACTTAATACAAATCTCAATTCTTTGTCTCTCCTTTGAGTTTATTCTATAAATCTTTCTGAGATTTATATGTACGTGTTTGGCTTTAAGTTCTGATCTAAGATTGGATTAAATATTGCTCAGGGTGGGATGCATGTTTAGTGAATCTGTTTGAGGATTTTTATAAGTAGGAAAGAGTTGGTGTGTTTGTATTTATGTTTAAAGACCAGATTCTCTTCAAAACATCTTTGTATGCATTCTGTCTTCTAATATTTTGCCAAATGGATAGGGCACTAGCATGTATTTCCCTATCTTTCCTTTATGTAGAATGATTGAAATCTTGTAATCTGAAAACATTCAATCAATACCAGTCTTTTACATTTTATTTTACTTTATATGTTGTTCTACCCAGTGATGGAGAGTCAACGAATAATAGGATGTTATTTAGTACTTTCTCACTGTCATCTATTGTAAGATCTAGTATTGAGTAAGGAATAGAGTTGAATCTATTAGGTCAGGTGTACCCACCTTGGTTTTGCAGAGCCAGAAGTGAAGAGGGCAATCTTGTCCTTATAGTTGGTCCAGTTGCTTATAGGTTTCCCATATTTGGAACTAACCTCTCCTTAACATCAGTCATAAGCATACTGGTATCTCTTGGAGTGTAAAATATTTTGAAGAACCAACAAAATGGTGACTATAGTGGGGAAATTGTAAAGATTTGTATAAAATAACACAGGTAAAATTTGGGCAAGACTCCTGGCCTTCTTATTTTCAAAACCAATTAGTTACTTTTCTTATGGAGTTGATTCCTTTTCATTTTTGCCTACCTTTCCCATTTGATAAAATCATAGAAAACCACCGTTAATTTGGGTGGAGACTCTAAACATATTTGTACTAGTGCTTAATAAAACATCACTATATCACAATGAGTTTCAAAAATACAAGGTCTTGGAGGAAGGAACACCTAGAGGAAAGTTTGTAGGGTGACCTTCCAGTTACATCTAGATGAGTTGAGGGTAGAAGAGAAAAAAGTAGCATTGACATGTCTCTTACTGGGAAATAAAAGGGAAACTTGAGACAAGAAAGTCTTGCTCCTCCTAGTTAAGGGGGGAATGCCTCAAAATATGAAGAGGTGGTTGATTTAGGCTTGAACTAGTATGAGGATTATTATTCTCCCTCAGAAAGAGAGGGTGAAAGGTTACCCCACAATAGGAAAATAATCCCTAATAGATGGTATGGAGGGGAGAGGAGATCTAGAAGTAAGAGCAAGAGTGGACAAGACTTTGTCCCCCCTTTCACCCTTGGCTCATCATTTCCCCAAGGCCTCCATGAGTCTCAGGATCAACAAGAAGAGTCTCAAGCACAACAAGTTGAGACTCGGACAACTTTGCCTGATTCTGAGGAAATATTTGAGGAAGTGTATGAATTGGAAAGGATAATTCATGAACAAGCAGCCATAAGGTAGAAGAGAGAAAAAGAAAAAGAAGAAAAAATTAGGCATGCCATGATAAGGGCTGACCAACTAAGAAGGAAGCTATTAAATTTAGAGGCTATAAACCATGATCCCATTCCTGAGTAGACAAGTGAACAACCCATTGTCCAATATGTGTTTGAAACAAGGAACCCTAGTAATAAGGGAAAGCAGAAAGCAGTGGGTGTCTCAATTAATGAGCCAGTAGGCCCCAAATGTCCCATAGATTCCACTTTAAGATTGGAAGCAGATCTTGAAAAGGCTAAAAAGGAACAAGAATTGTTAGCTAAAGAACTTGAAAAGGCAGAATTAGAAGCCTCAGCATTAGAGATGAAAAAGAATATTGGCTTCCTAAGACGGTCTACAGGACCCACTAATTTTGCTAATTCTACTATTACACAAGGGGCAAATGTTGCAAATTTAGCAAATTAGACAACTAGTGTTCCCCCACCAGGGGGACTCAAAATCTCTACCATGACAAATACTAATGCATCTACATCTTAGGGTGCTGGTATTTTTTAAATAGGGGTTATACATGAAAGATGTAAACAGTTGGTTTTCACTGGCATCCCTACATATCCTAACCCCATCCTTGAAGAAATCAGGAAGAAACTTCCTAAGTTCACTGGAAGTAATGTTGTTACTTGTGAAGAGCACCTAAAAAAATTTATTGATGTAATTGATGACTATAACATTGTGCCTGATGATGTTATCATGAAATTATTTGTACAATCCCTAATAGAAGATTCAAGGGATTGGTTTAGGGCTTTGCCACATGGTAGCATAGGTTCATGGGATTAGCTTAGGCATTGTTTCAAAGAACAGTATGGTGATAAAACACATGAGGGTTTTATGCTAAATGAATTTAATAACATAAAGAAGAATTTCAATGAAGATGTTGTTGAGTTTAATGTCAGATTTCAAAAGGCTATGCATAAACTCTTGCAGGTTATCATATTGGATAATAGAGTGTGCCTTGTCACATATTTAAATGCCTTTGATTCTAAAATGGGCTACCTTTTGAGAGATAAGAATCCAAGGAGTCTTGTGGAAGATTACAAGCTAGCTATGAACATAGAGAGTAACCAAAGAATTTTAGGGAAGTTGGGAAGAAGGGAAGACAACAAATCACCGTTACTAAATAGAAAGGATCCAGGGAAGCCTATGAGTATAAAGTTGAAAGATGATGATAGATTGAAGAAGATATTGAAAGAAATAAAGGATTTAAAGCTTGGTGAGAGCAGAAATACTAAAGTTGTAGGAGGTGATAAGCCTCCCTTTAATAATTTCAACAAATTTCCAAGAATGCAGAATTACCCATACAATACTCAAAGGAAAGATGGGAAGCCTATTCTTCCTGAGAGGAAGGATAAACCAAATGATAGGACCCCTGATCCATTGCAAAGGAACTCAATGAACATGGTGGAGGATGTACCATGGTGTTTTGTTTGTCAATCACCACATGATCCTAATTATTGTGTCATATCCTAAAGTGTTTCTCTACAAGAGGAGCAGGAGTCTAATGAGGAATAGCCTTATGATGATCAAGGATGTGGAATGAATTCTTCCCATATATGGGATGAGGTTGAATCTACTAAAGAAGATGAAAATTAGAATGTTTTTAATTCTCAGACCAAAACTGAATCATATCATCAACAAGTCTTTTCAGATGAAGATAGTGAGCCTAATAACATCCAATGCAATGTTTTAAAAAGCAAGGAAATAGTTGTTTTGAGGAGGCCTTCTGATGAGGAAATTTCCTTGATAACAACATATATATGGTTACTCAAGCTAAAACCAATTACAATCTAAGGAATAGAGTGGTTGGCCATCTAAGTCAGAAGCCTGCTAGAATTTTCATTAAGAAAATAGACAAAGATGTAAAAACATCACAGGATAAGCCTAAAGATGCCAATGTTGTTGATAAGGTCAAAATAAGGAAAAATGTTAAGCCTAACATTTCTTATAAGGTAAAATCCAAACCCACTGTTGAGGTTGTTCCATCCTTGCAGAAAGAGGATAGAGCCCATATTGTAAAACCTATAGAAATATCTACCCATGACACTAATAAAGAAGTTGCAATTTTGAAGCTAGATGTTTTTGATTCAAAGTATGTTCCAATTGATATGAGAAAATTGTTGTCTCAAATTACTATCAAATTTCCATTGCTGGAGATGATGAGAATAGAAGAACACAAGGAAAAGGCCCTAAATTGGGTAAACAGTGGGGTATCCATAGTGTCTCAAAAAATAGAAAGATTTGAGAAACAAGTAGCAACCATAAATGGTGAAAATGAAAATGGCAATGAGAATATTGTTTCTAAAATTCCCCAAATTTATTTGGATGCAAATGTTGTTAATACTATAGCAGGAATAGTTGATCCTTTCTTTTTGACTTTGAAAATAAATGGAAAGTTATTAAAAAATTGCATGATTGATTATGGAGCATCAAACACTGTTATGCCCACTAAGGTTATGAAATCATTAGGATTAAGGGTGGACACACCTCATGGAAGATGTCAAGAAATGGATTCAAGAGAAGTACCAGTTGTGGGTACCATCAAGGCTCTACCTTACAAGCTAGCTACATAGCCCACCAAATAGTTAACCTTGAGTGTCTTGGTAGTGGATATTCCTCCCCAGTATGGGATGTTACTATCAAGAAAGTGTAGTGCTTCTATGCGAGGTAGCATACAATGTGATTTATCATTTTCCACTTTTAACTTCGAGGGACAAAATGTTAAGGTTTCTAGAGAACTCAAAACTCCACATATGATAGAAGAGGAAGAAGAAGACACCATTAATTGTTTCCTTGATACTGACATTAATGCTTTCAAAGTCTAGGATAAGGAAGTGGAGGAGGATGTTGAGCCTGCCTGCAAGTTAGAAAGCCAGGAAGGATGGATTGATCTTAAGAATTTGTGGACCATGTATTTTGATGGTGCAAATAGAAAGGAAGGATCTGGAACTAGAATATTGCTCATATCTCTGAATGGTAAAACTTTCAAATTCTCCTCTACTTTTCTATTCTCATGCACAAATAATGTTGTAGAATATGAAGCTCTATTAATAGGTCTAAGGTTGGCATCAAGGCATGGCATAAAATGTTTAAAAGTAGTGGGTGACTCTGAGTTAGTTGTCTCCCAAGTTAGATCAAAGTATGCTTCAAAGAATCAGAAATTAAATTAGTATAGGAATGTAGTGTGGGATGAGATTGAAAGTTTCAGTGCTTTTAATATTTGTTGGATGGAAAGAAGTCAAAATAGAATGGAAGATTTGTTGGCTAATGTGGCTCTTAGACTTGAAGATATTACATTTGTAGATATATCTAATATAAAGTTATAGTCAAGGCCTTCTATCCCTGATAATGTAGAGAACTGGTAGGTTTTCTCTGATGACCAAGACATATTAAGATTCCTCCAGTGTGAATCTCACTTTGGTGACAAAGAAATGGATTTCAGTACTTATGTTGATATAGTGAATCGTAAAGATGTCATTTTTGGGAAAGAGGTTTTGTAGTTAAAATAAAATAGAGTTCCCAAAGGATTAGTTTCTCTTGAAAGGGCATTTGATAAAAAAGACAAAGCTTTTTTTGCTAGTACTGAAAAAACTAATGAGCTTGAGGAAGTAAACTTGGGCACAAGACTTGTTCCCAAGAAGGTTTATATAGGCAAGTGTCTATCCCCTAGGACTAGAAAAAATTTGATTGATCTTCTCAGAAAATTTAGGCATGTTTTTGCCTGGTCCTATGAAGATCTCAAAGCCTATAGGGAGGATTTGTTTCAACATGAGATTCCACTTGAAGAAGGCACAAAACATTTTAGACAAAAGTTAAGACCTGTTAACCCTACCTTGGCACATAAAATGTAGGGTGAACTCAAGAAAATGATGGATGCTAGAATAATCAAGCCTTTTAGACACTCCACCTGGGTTTCAAATTTGGTGCCTATTAGAAAGAAGAATGGTGACATTAGGCTTTGTGTTGATTTTAGAAATCTTAACATAAATTCTCTAAAGGATAACTATGGATTACCAAATATGGAGAACATGTTGTAGAAAGTCATTGGGTCAGAATTGATGTCCATGATGGATGGCTTCTCTGGTTTCAATCAGGTTATGGTTAAGAACATGGAGCAATTAAAAACTACATTTACAACCCCATGGGGGATGTATGTTTATGTAAGGATGCCTTTTGGGTTGACTAATGCTGGTGCCACCTTTCAAAGGGCCATGGATGTAGCTTTTGCATATTTTATTGACAGGTTTGTGGTGGTATATCAAGATTTTTTGATAGCCTTCTTAGCTAAGAAGAACAACATTGCCAACATCTAGAAAAAATCTTCATCAGAGCATTAGAGTATGGGGTTTCTTTTAACCCAAAGAAGTGTGCCTTTGGTGTGGTAGAGGGAAAACTTCTAGGGCACATTGTTTCAAAGGATGGGGTGAGGATAGACCCTGAAAGGGTGTAAGCTATTGATAGGCTATCTTTACCAAATAATATCAAGGGGATTCAGTCCTTCCTAGGACAGGTTAATTTCTTGAGGAGGTTTATTACAAACTTTGCAGAAATTAGCATTCCCATATCAAGAATGTTGAAGAAAGGAGAAAAGGTTGAGTGGAATGTGGAAGCAATATAGGCTTTTAATGATATTAAAAGGGATATCAAGCATGCCCCAGTCTTGAAAACACCAGATTATAGCAAGCCAATGTAGATCTTTTCCTTTGCATCTGCTCATACTATTGTAGCAGTACTATTACAGAAAAATGCTAATGGTTTTGAGAAACCTATTTCTTTTTTCAGCAAGACCTTGCAGGCAGTTGAATTGAATTATGATATCATTGAGAAGCAAGCTTATGCCCTGGTAAAGGCTATTAAAACATTTAGGTGTTATCTGGTAGGAGCCACAGTGGTTGCGTATGTTCCAAGTGCTACAGTCAAGGATATCCTAGTCTAGCAAGAAGTTTCAGGAAGAAGATGTAGGTGGATTAATAGGATTCAAGAGTTTAATGTTGACATCCACATTACAAAGTTGGTAAGGGGGTTGGGCTTGGAAAAGTTGATGGCTCAAAGCAATTTGACTGCAAACCAAATAAACATGTTGGAGGAAAATCAGAGACCTTTTATATGTAACATGGATTGTTGTGAGTGGTACAAGGATATTGTTAAATATTTGCAAAAATGGTTTTACCCCCTGAACTAGATGATAACAAGAAAAGGACTATTAAGCTTCATTCCATAAGATATACAATTATTTTTGGTGAGTTATGGTGGAGAAGCAATGAGGGTGTCTTGCTTAAGTGTGTAGATCAGGATAAGGCCAAGCTTTTGATGGATGAAATGCATAATGGGATTTGTGGGGGACACTATATGGAAAATACTACAGCCCACAAGATCCTTAGGTCACATTTTTGGTGGCCATCACTCTTCAAAGATACCCATCAATTTGTAAAAAAGTGTGACCCTTGTCAGAAATTTACAAGAAAAATGAAATTTAATGGGAATCTGCCACTCAAACCTATAACAGTTCAGGCCCCTTTCCTAAAATGGGGTATGGATTTCATTGGTGAAATCCCTAATAAGTCTAGTGGTGGACATTCATATATTTTGGTGGCAACTGATTACTTCACCAAGTGGGTTGAGGAAATCCCTTCAAGGAAAGCAACTAGTAATGTAGTAATAGATTTTATGATGCAAAATATCCTTACAAGATTTGGTTGCCAAGAAACCAGGGTGGTTGATAATGAAATGTGTTTTAGGTCAGAGGAGTTTGTTCACTTTTGTCAAAACAATGGTATAAAAATCTCATATTCATCTCCCTACCATCCACAGGGTAATGGCTAGGCAGAATCCAGCAACAAAAGTTTGATTAAAATTCTGAAAAGAGTATTAGATAAAAACAAGAACACCTAGGATTCCAAGTTATTGCAAGCCCTATGGGCTGATAGGGTTATAGTGAAAAAGGCAATAGGCTGTGCCCCTTTTGATTTAGTATATGGGATAAATTTAAGATTACCCCAAAATAATTTGTTACAAATGTATCGATTCATACAAGCTTATGATGATGATGTGGAAGAAGATATGACTGTCAGAATAAATGATTTGATACAATTGAATGAGTTAAGAAATGACGCACATGAAAAAATGAGAAGATGCAAGCCTAGTGCAAAGTCCTGTATGACAAAAGGACTACTCAGATAAATTTTGCGAGTGGTGATTTGGTCTTGATGTGGAATACAAGGTTAGAAAATAAAGGAAAGCATGGGAAATTTGATCCCATCTGGTTAGGACCATATATCATTGAAGGGCATTAGGGAAAAAATTCATATATATTGAAGAATCTGATAGGAGAGCTCATGAAATTGCCAGTTCATGGTCAATTCTTAAAATTTTATCTCTTAAGATGTTTTCCTAGGTCTTTGTGCAAGTTTAGTTTTGTTCTGGTATGCTCTTCTAGGAGATTCTAGTTTTATTATTGTATCTGCAGGAGATTCACATCCCCAAGCATGAGCCACTATTATCACTATATAAAATTTTCCATCTCCATGCTAAACATTATGAAAAAATCCAATTTATAGACCTGATGGGGAGGTTTGAATGGTGAAAACCCTAAGTTTGTTGGGAAACCTAGTTGGTCCTAAGCATTGTTATAATTTCATGTTACATTTTTGGCTCACTAACTCCCCAAATATGCATGTGCTAATTTTCAACCCCCTTTACACATCACTTTACATGTTATGTCGTTAGGTTATCCGACGGGCCCCTTTTAATTATTTCTTTCAAAGCCTAAGTCTCAGGTAAATTTTTCAATAGTTTGTCCCCCTTAAAACTTGTGGCTGTCATTGAACTGCAAGACTACCTATTGTCAGAATGTATGACATGCGATTTAGCAATGAATCTCCATCTGTCTAGGTGGGCCCATCAATAAAGGTGTGCTAGAAATAAAACATAGATTAATCCTACGGCTATCGTTATACCATTGGATCGATTTGATGGCCTTTTAAGCATCGTGCTTTAACGACAAGCATCTAATCAAAGCTTCACTAATAGTAGAAAGTTCTAGCTTGTTAGTCTCTGTGGCATTTCTCTTAAATTGACATCTATCTTTGGTGATGTAGCAAATGTGGGGTCGGACTTTCTAAAAGATAAAACATAGATTAATCTTACAGCTATCATTATACCATTCGAGAAAGATGTTAAGATTTTAAGCTTGTGCTTTAGAGACAACCGTCAGATTATCTTTAAAGGAGGGAGTTTGCAGTGGGCCCTAAAGTGCTAGGTCACATCAATGTGTTTTCTTTCCATTGGTTGCTGGGAGCTATGATGTGGCAGTTGTCAAGATTTGTGGTACCGAGAAAGAAAAGAGTGAGGAGGCCCACCTACTGGTTCTTCATAATGTGGCATCTTTTGATTCGATATAAAAATAAGTGAGGTGTCAATGTAGGGCCAGCCTTCTCAGATGGTTAATATTTGATAAGATCTCGTGGTTGTTATACCGCTAGGATAAGGTGCATGATTTTTAAGGTCAATAGTATAGCAATGGTCATTGATCTTGCTTGAAGATGAGGATGGAAAGGTGGGTCCTTTGTCACCAGTTCTTGATGACACAATCATTTCTAATTGGATGAGCACAGTGATGACATGCCAAGTTGTCAGTACACTTAACACCAAGGATAAAGTTAGGGTTTTCTGCCTACTGACCTGTCCGACCTAGCATCTTTTGATTCGATAAATTTTTTTAAAGGGAAGCTGTGGGGCCAAAGTCTCTTAAATTATAGGGATCATCTAATTAAATGGTATCGATGGTTGTCATTATATCTTGATCTGACTTTCCTAATAGTTTTGGGTTAGCACTTTAGCGAGAGGGTGACACTTTTCCCCTTCGGGAAAAATAAAGTTAAGTTATTTCTTTTCCCACATGGTTAAATTTAAATGTGATCATTGGTCAAGAACTGATTTGTGGAAAAGTAATACAGGGTCATACTATTTAATTTGTCAACCATCCAATGCATCTGAAGGGAAACAAAATCAATGGTTTGAAATCAAATTTCTACTATGTGACATTTTTCATGTCCTGTGAGTGCTAAGGCCACCAACTTTCAGTAATGGAAAATTTATTGAGCTACGTGTGGATGGATTGTAAAGGGTTGGAAACATTATATATCAAAATTCAATCATTGTTTCTCTTTACCACTCTCATAAGCACTCTGGTGAACTAGATTTTCCTCTGGAGTGATTTTAAGTGAAGTTCTTTCAAGTGCCCGATAGGTAAAAAAATTTTGAATTCAAGAGTTGTTTAGGTCTTTAAAGAAATTATAAGAGGAATTGTGTTGCCAGATGATAGGTATTTAGGGTTTTCTTTAGTTTTATATATTGTTCTAAGAAGCCCTAGTTTCAAAATGCCACAAAAAAGGAACCTTTCTGGTAAGACAGAATACAAAGACAAGGGAGTCTTTGAAGATTTGATGCAATTACTCCCACATTCTGATAATGGGCTAGCCAGATTAAAGGAATTGGTCCCAAGAAACCCTAGGGACATAGTAGCTAAGGCACTCCATGATAGAGTAAATTGGATAAGAGATGCTAGGGTGGGTAAAGATCATAATGGTCTTATTTTATTCAGGTCACCATACTCACAAAGAAATTCCTATGCCCCCCTTAGCAATATTTGGCAATTTGATATAGGGAAGTTGGTAGTTCCCGGAGTATTGATGGATGTAGAATTGCTGATCCAAATTGCCAAGTGTTATGATCCTATGACAAAATGTGTCAAGGACATAAATGGGAAAGACCTAATCAGCATCATAGATGATGAGATCAGGGAGGTTTTTTCACTGAATGACCCTTTTGTTGGGTTGGAGAAAATAGTTTTCATAGAGTTTACAGAGATATATGAGTCCTAGAGGGATTACTTGAGAGCAGGGCCTCTAAGGGAATTTCTGGAAGAAATTGGATCAATGTGTGTTGTTAGTGCAAGCACACCAGAGCCTTTTAGGGTGGATTTGTTCGGTAAGAGAGCACAGGGTTTCTATAAGTCTTTAACTTTAATCTTAGGGCATGATGAGGCCACTCATGTGCCAATACCATATATGTTTATGATGGTACAGTCACTACACCCCCATTTGGCACTGAGTTTTGATTTTGCATCTCATCTAGCTGATCTAATCCATGAGGGATTAATGGGAATCAAGAACATGAAGGTTAGTAGGCCTTTTGGTTGGTATTCAATGCTTATGCATATGTTCTTCTACAAAGGTGAGCAATTCTTCAACTCAATATTCAACATTGTGAAGGAAAGAAACGGAGAAACCCTTCTAGTCCAACTGTGGACTACAACTTCATCATGGGATAGAGTTGATGCTAGCTACATTGCTTTTGATGGGGACTTTGCTTCAAGGCTCATAACTCTGTTATTTTTTGATAATCCTAGGATTCCAAGAGAGTTGTTGAGACTAATTAGACCAAAGGAGTACTGTAAGGACATCACCATAGTCCACAATTTTGGGGATATAATTTTGTATCTAGTTTCCACAATTTTTAGAGTATATGGCTGCAAAATGGCACCATACATTTTACCTTATCAGGTCCCATTGAAAGTAGGATATGCTGAAATATTAAGGGAGATTGGTGACTTGGAGGAGACTACTCTGACTGGTAAGGGAAGGGGAACTTTCTTCCTAGATATTACTATAGCACACCAGTATGTGATTACTAAAGGAGGATGGGTGCATTTGAATTGGGTTTTACAGCCCTACAGAATGTTAGCGGCCACCATCAGATGTACAGACATAGAGGGTTTCCTATCAAGACTGTTCAAAGACAAGGTAAGGTGTGCTCTCATAGAACACCAATTTAATTTCCCTGAATATGTGATAAGGAATGAGTTTGACCTTCAAAATTAGGAAATTAAGAAGGAAAAGTGGGTCATCTACAAAAAGACTGTAGATTTCATTCAGAATTTTTACAAGGCTTATGACCCACTGAATGGATTTGAACCCTGGGCTAGGAAAGTAGATGCCCTTATGGAACATTTTGAGGGGGTTATGCATGCAGCAAATGAAAATAAAGTTATGGTCAGTAAGGAAGATCCTAAAAGGGCCAAACAAATTTTGAGCTAGCCAAGGTACGTGAAATTGATTCCTAAGTGAATATACACTATGCAAAAAAGAAGTGGTTATAGTGTCCATTTGTCGACACAACAAAGAGGTGAGGATCTTCCTTGCACCTCAAGAGGAAAAAGACCCATAGATGATCTAGTAATGCAAACACCCTCTCCTAAGATGAAAAGACAAGAAGAATCAAGGCTAGGAGAGAATATTTATTCTCCTTCTAAATCCCCTATCAAATTAGATGAACATGGGGTAGCAAAATAGTTAATTCAAATGAGTATTAAGGGAAAATTTTTTGTTTCCAATGATGAGTTGCAAGAAGGAATACTGGAGGCACCTAAGGAGGTGGCCATGGATCTCACTGTTGCTAAATTAGAGGGTAGACTAATGGACCCTATACTAAAACAGGCTAGTGATTCATTTCTTACTGATGACAAATTTGTCAAAAGTAGGGCATTCTCCCAATTTCTATGGAGAATGAAAATAAATCAATTTAAGGAGATTTTTGTAAAGAAAAGGGAGGAATTCCCTGATAGGGATATAGTAGAGATTGAAACTGAGACCAAGGGTGAGTTGATGAAACAGTTTGAAAAGGTTACTCCAGAAGAAGGGAGAGCTATGGTCCATACTATAAGGGTGTTGATTCTACCAGAGTGGGATATTGTTGATGCAATAATCTTTGATCAGGTGAGGAAAAGTGAGGTGAAGAATCTTGCTATAGTAGATAAAAGATGATCAAAGTATGAATCTTTCCCAAAAAGGCTCTAAGGCTTGGTAGAAACTCTAAGCAACAACCTAAGTGAGTGTCATCACATAGCCCTCACTCCTTGGGTTGTCCTGGTACTACCCACTCTGGGCCCCGACCCCCAAGTAGGCACATGCGGGATCGAATGCCTTTCATACTGACAAGCGTCATTCGATCGTACCTATGCATAGGTACCTTCTCCCACTCCCATCCATAGCCTTTACTAGCGCTAATGGCATGGGCGAGGCATATTTAATATTTTTAATGTTTTAACCCATTCCCATAAGTTTAATTAGGTTTTCACTTGTTAAATAACTCTTCAGTCGGTTATCCTAGTTCTAGCCACTTAGGGCCCCGACCCCGCATTGAGAGCCACTCACTAGGTGTCGTTAGGTTTTCTACCCTCAAACCACATATCCCAATCACATCATACACATAGTCAAGACATATTATAAATGCATTTGAGAACTACTACAAAGAATTGAAAATAATAGGATAGTTATGTATGTTTAGAGAAATTAGGTACGTTTAAGAATGTTTAGAATGTCTTGATCCTCTTAGAAGACTCTAAACCCTAAACTACTCCTTACAAACATTCTATCTCAATAAAGGCATCTAAATGTACTCAACATAATCTCCACTAAACAAGGAATGAACAATCTTCAAGTTTATACAAAATTTCTTTCTAAACCTAAAACTTGGCTAATCCTGAAAATTGACTAAGTCTGATTTAATTAAAAATCTAAAATTTAAAAGTTACAACTTAACTCCTAGGAACCTGAAACCTATTCCAATGGATTCAAAGGGTACCTAATCCCTTTATACAAGTATAACTTAAAGTATAAGGAATTAAGTACGTAAACTTATACTTTAATGTTATACTTGTATAAAGCGAAAGTATAATTATTGTGCTAGTTGGTCTAAAAATTTTACTTCGGTTTAAATATTAAAATTCTTCCACCCTAACCCTAATATACACGCAGCAAATAAATGCACGTAAACAACATAGGAAGAAAATATTATTCAGCCAAACGATAGAGATATTCATTCCTGATAAACTTCTACAACAGCCTGGCTGGCCTCGCAGAATGTTATCTTGTTTATATTGAAATGACAGTGTATTATAAATGGCTGGCTTTCTATAAACGACAGAGATGGCTGGAGAATACAATAATAATATATGTCCTAAACTTTAATGGCCTATTTTCATAAACATTTTGCAACTTGTAATTTGTACAAACGAAAACAAAAAACAATCCCACAGCATGAACATTGAATGGCTGGCATTGCACATTAATATATATGTATATGACGAGCAATAATATATATAACCAGCAATGATTCAATATTGTATCAATATTCTATAATAATAAATTATTACAGAATACCTTAATACATTATTAAATGGTATATTAGTGTATTACCATTCCGTAAAAGTAATACACAATATAATAATAATACATTAATGCACACACAGACATTCTGCAGTAATATTACACAAAATAATAAATTTAATGCACACACAAACACTCTGCAATAATATTACACAAAATAATAATATTAATGCACACACAAACATTCTCCAATACTATTACACAAGATAATAATACTACAATAATGCATATATATATTTTGCAACCATAGTACAATATACAGAAACTTTTCAAGAAATCTAAATTTTACATTCATTCTACAAAATAAATCTACTTCTCAGGATGGATTCCAACCTGGAGTCCTGTGAAGACCAGTCGGAGAAGAAGGAAGATCAAATCCTCTCCAACGTTTCCAACACTCCTTTGAATCCCTTTGCTTGCAGTCTTCCAGCCTCTACCCGTAACAATCCAAATGCCAAACTCACAAAATAAGGGACTTCTCTCCTTAAAACAAATATATAAATTTACTAATCCTCTTCTCGAAATCAATTCTTCTCCCCCACTCCCATACACAGGAAAGCCTTTCCTGTAAATAGAATGGAGGAGGTGGTTGCACAGGTAATCCAACCGGTGCAACCATCTCAACTATCCATCCGTTAATGAGATGGTTTTGAAAACTCATTCCCGTAAAGGGATAAATAAACTATAATCCAAGTCCCTAAATTTAAGGATATTAAAATAAATATTATAATATTAAAACAATTTATTAAATTATTTAACTATGGTAATAGGATAATCCTATTTACCATACCGCTAATTGATCTATTTATTTATTAATATAATAAATAATTACATGGTAATAATTATATATAAATATATGTATGCATATGCATATGTGTGCACCCATATGCCTATGTGTACATGTATTATTATTATTATAAATATTATTACAAGCATAATATTATTATTATAAAACATATTATTATTTTTATTGCTATAGACTCTTTGTCGTTATTAGTATTATAAAATAATACCATAAATAAGGTACATTATTATTAATGTTAAACATTAGAATAACATTATTATAAAATATATTGTTTATTCATACCTTAATCCCCATTCTAAAATATATATGTATATATTAAGTAGCCACTAACATAGGTTAGAATTTTACCACTATTATTTAAAACCTTTTATTATTAATATTTCCTTAGACATTAAAATATCATAAAATTAATCCTTATCATAGGTATTAAAACCACATGGTTTAATTGCACTCCAAATCACTCCTAATGAGATATGATACTAAATCATACCCTCAAATGAACAATAATCTACATCCATGATCTACTAATAGAATTGAACATATCACGAAGGCAAGAACTAGCTACAAGATCCACAATTCCATCAACTACAAAACCACATAAGACATTCACACAAGGGACTGACTCGACACTTCCCACCTAAGGATAAAAGGATCAAAGGTGAAGTTTCTTCCTGTGGACCTGGTGATACCTCTATAACAACAACAACGATCAAGGATTTTGAGGGATTTCTCAGACCTGTGAAGCTAGGTGGAGATGATACCCGGTACCTGCAATCCTATATCACCAAGAAGAGATACATATATATACATATGGAGATACAAATCAGATATATGCAAGCAGATGACCAGGATCGATACATCGTGTGGACCTCAACTAAGTGAGTAACTATGACTACATCCTGGAGTCATGAAAAACACATCAGACACATCCATGAAACATAGAACATCATGATAGTGGTTAGATTCAAATAATTGGGTTAGATCCATAAACATATAAAAATAGATAATTTTCTAATCTCATAAACATGTAATTACTAACCATAAATGAGCATATTCATCATGTCATCATCCACAAAACATAAATGTAAATGTATAGTCTTGACCATAATAATAATAAAATGTCCAAATCAGAAAAGTCTAAGTATCACCATAGGAGAGGTATTACATCCTCCCCCCCTAGAGTTAGGCTTACTCTTGGAAGCCTACAAACAAATATGGATAAGTGTCTCTAAGTCTATCAGCATCTTCCCATGTGGCGGATGATTCATCATTGGGGTCCCATTGGACCCTTTCCTGCTCTATGGTGTGACCCATGAGGGTCAGTGTCCGCTGCTCCAAAATGCGTACCAGCTCTAAAGCCAGCTGCCCATCCACTACCTGTAATGCATTCCAATCCAAAACATGAGTCACATCAGGAATATACTTCCTAAGAACTGAAATGTGAAATACATCATGAATATGAGCAAGGCTGGGTGGCAAGGCAAGCCGATAAGCTACTGGTTCTATCCTCTCCAGGACCTCAAAAGGGCCAACAAATCGGGGTGCCAACTTAGAGCCTTTTTCGTAATGGATTGGACTCTTTCATGGGTGCACCCTCAAAAAGACTCTATCACCAAGAGAGAAGTGTACATCGGTCCTATGAGCATTGGCATACTTCTTCTACCTGTCCTGAGCTATCAAAATATGCTCTCTGATGTACTTGACCTGCTGTTCCATATCCTGTAACATCTCAGGGCCTAGAAGTACCCTGTCCTCCAATCTATCCCAACTTAAAGGAGTGCGGTATGGATGACCATATAAAGCCTGAAAAGGGGACATACCTAAGGAACTGTGATAACCATTATTATAAGAAAACTCTACCAAATATAGATACTCTTCCCAGTGGGTCTATCTATCCATAACATACATTCTGAGCATGTCCTCAAGAATCTGATTGACTCACTCCATCTGCCCATCTGTCTCGGGATGATAAGCGGAATTGAAGTTGAGCTGAGTCCCTAAAGTATGCTGAAGTGAAGTCCAAAAAGCTGATGTAAATACTAGATCACAATCAGATATGATTCTCTTGGGAATTCTGTGGAGTCTTACAATATCCTTCATGAACACTCTGGCTACAGAAGCTGCTGAGTATGAGGACTGCATAGGAGAAAAATGGGCTACCTTGGTGAGTCTGTCAATTTTTACCATGATAGTGTCATGTCTCCTAGGAGTAACTAGAAGTCCCACAATAAAATCCATGGAAATAATGTCCCATTTCCATTCTGGCACTAAGTGAGGTTGCAATAGACCAGCAGGGTGTTGATGTTCTGCTTTTACTCTCTGACATTCCAAACATCTAGCCACGTAGTCTGCAATATCCCTCTTCATTCCTAACCAATAGTACAACTGACGTAAGTCTGCATACATTTTCTTCACCCTGGGATGTGCCGAATAAGGAGCCTTGTGGCTTTCTAAAAGGATAAGTACACGAAGATCTCCTTCCACGGGCACATATATTCTATTTTGTTGTCGCAACAACCCAAGTGTTTCTAAGGAATATCCTAAGAAGTGACCTTCCAAAGGTCTTCTTGACTCTATTTCTCTCTTAACCTCCTGAAACCAAGAGTCAAAAGTGAGAGCTTCCCTGATTCTTTTCTCCAAATTTGTGCTAAGTAATACTACTGATAAAACATGTCTGCGCCTACTTAAAGCATCTGCCACCACATTTGTCTTCCCTTGGATGTACTTAACCTCAAAATCATATTCACATAGGAATTCCATCCACCTGAATTGTCTGGCATTTAGGTTGGGTTGAGAGAAGATGTACTGAAGGCTTTGATGATCTGTTTGGAGTTCAAACTTGTGACCCAACAGAAAGTGTCTCCACTTTACTAAGGTGTGAACTACTGCTGCTAGTTCTAGATCATGGGTGGGGTAGTTGAGCTCATGATCTTTAAGTTTCCTTGACTCATAAGCCACAACTTGTCCTTCTTGCATAAGAACTGCCCCAATCCCTTCTAGTGAGGTATCTATGCAAACTATGAAGTTTCCTGATGGTTCAGGAACCACCAAGATTGGAGCACTGGTTAATCTTTCCTTCAAACATTGGAAAGCGGCCTCACATTTTTCTGACCAAACAAAATTTTTACCTTTCCTTTGCAAGGAAGTAATGGGATGTGCTATCTAAGAGAAATCTCTAACAAATCTTCTATAATACCCAGCTAGTCCCATAAAGCTATGAACTTCAGGGACATTAGTCGGAGTTGGCCACTCCACTATGGCCTGAATTTTGGCTAGATCAATAGTGATGCCATTCCCTGATATGACGTGCCCTAGATACTTAACTTTTGTCTGAAAGAACTCACACTTTTCTACATTGGCATAAAGTTGATTTTCCCTAAGGCACTGCAATACTTGGTGAAGATGAACCTCATGTTCTTCAAGATTTTTAGAGAACACTAAGATATCATCTAAGAATACTATCACAAATTTATCCAAGTAGGTTCTGAAAACTCCATTCATTAGGCTCATGAATACAAAAGGAGCATTCGTCAACCTGAATGGTACCATAGTGAACTCATAGTGACCATACCTGGTACGAAAAGCTGTTTGATGAATATCAGCCTCCTGAATTCTAAGTTGATGGTATCCAGACTTGAGATCAATCTTTGAAAATATTTTTGCCCCTTTCATTTGATCAAATAGATCGTCAATGCGGGGTAAGGGATACCGATTCTTGATTGTGACTTTATTGAGTTGATGATAGTCAATGCACAATCAAAGAGAGCCATCTTTCTTCTTCACAAATATTACTGGTGCACCCCATGGTGATACACTAGGTCTGATAAATCCTTTTTCCAAGAGGCCTTCCAACTGAAGCTTGAGTTCTTCAAGTTCTTGTGTGGTCATACGGTATGGAGCTTTGGAGATTGGTTCTGCTCCTGGAACCAACTCAATTCAGAAGTCTATGTCCCTTTTGGGAGGCATTCCTGGAATTTCTTTGGGAAAAACATCCAAGTATTCTTGTAATAGGGGATGATCTAGTGATACCTCCCCACTTTCTCCTTGGTCCAAGTCCTCTATTGATACTACAAATAATTGGCATCCTTTGTGCATGCACCTCTTGAGCTGCATCCCAGAAATCATGTGGAGAGAGATGGGTTGTTGCACCCCAACAATCTTCTTAGGTTCTCCTAAGTCATCTAAGCATTGAATGATTTTGTTTCTACAATCCAAAGTGGCTTTGTGAGCATCCAACCAATCCATACCCAAAACTACTCCATACGAACCTAGAGGAATTACTCAGAGGTCTACTAAGGTGGAAAAAGGTCCAAGTTATAACTTGCAACTATGGACACAAGAGTCAGAGGTTATTCTTGTCCCGGAGGCTAGCTCAACCTGCCACCTATCTTCCTGCCTTACTGCCTTCAGCCCACATTGCTCTACTAAAGAAGGTGAAATAAAAGAATCTGTTGGTCCTGAATCAAATAGTATGGTGGTAGAGATACCCCTTAACAAACCTAGGGTTTCGATGACTACTCCCTGATGATTGGCTTGTCCATGGTCTAAAGTGGAAAATACTCGATGAGTTCTGCTTGCATTGCCTACTGTTGGTTCTGAAGAGGCCTGCCTATAGCTAGCTGCTGGAGTAGATTTCTGAGGGCAATTAACTGCAATGTGCCCATGTTGGCCACAAGAGTAACATCCATTGTTCTTAACAAAATTCCTTCTTGTAGAAGGTGCGCTAGACTGCTGATAGCTACCCCGACTAGAATTTTGAGGCATACTCTACGCTGGTTGAGGGTTCAGGTATCACTTTGCACACTGCCAGTTGCCAGGATTGTTGGATTGAGAACCCCCACTTTTATTATTGTTTCCATTGTAATTGTTGTTGTTGCTATTGTTGAAAAACTTCCTTTTCTGGTGGTTTTGACTTCCTTTAGGAGGATAGTTTTTAGGTCCAGGTGCACCTTGAGATTGATTTCCTTTGAAACTTGACCCGGCTTGGAAGGTATTACCCCCTTGGCCACCTGTCTGACCTCCTAACCCCAAGGCTATATTTTTTTCCTCAAGGCAAGCTTTGATGAATGCATCATTAAATTTCTGAGGTTCAAACATTCATACACTACCGGCCAAGTGACCGTTGAGTCCTCTAAGGAAGTGTTGAGTCAACATGGGTTCATCATCCTTATATCCCGAGTACGGCTTGAGTTCTAAGAACTTCCTCTCATAGTCATCCACTGACATAGTTAACTGCCTTAGGTTGTGAAACTCCTCAGCTCTTTCACATCTCCAATGGTCAGATAGAAATTTGGCTCGAAAGAGTTCTAGGAATAGTTCCCATGAAAGAGTGGTAATATCTATGTGAAGTTTCTCTCTCTTTGTTTCCCACCAAGTGGATGCAAAGTCTCTAAGGTGAATGACTGCAAACCAAGCCTTAGTATTGCTGCTATAAGAGTTCATGGAGAAAAGCCTTTCTAGTTCTAGCAACCAAGTTTGTGCAGTAGATCCACCTTGAGTTCCCTTAAATGGGTTAGTCTTAGTCCTAAGGAGATCTCTCATGTGAGAAGCATGCAAAGCATCTTCTTCCATTGCCTGATCTCTCCTCCTAGGACTCATTTCCCTTTCCTCATGGTGAGTGCTAGAATCCCCACAGTGGCCTCTATCGTGCCCTGCTTCTAACCTTTAAAGAATCTATTGTAATAATTATGTTACTTGAGCCCCTTGAAAACCTCCTGATTGATTATTAGATTGATCTCCTCTTCCCTCATATTGTTCTTCTTCTTGAGAACTTTCATGTTGAGATCTAGGAGGGGTGTTTTGGGCACCTCCTCTTCTACCACGGGTTACAGGAGGCATCCTGCCATGAGTAAGAAGAAGGATAAGTTTATGGGTCCTAGTTTGATTTTAGTTTTAATTTTTTTTTTTCTAAGATGAATAATAAGTTTCAAGAAGCATGGGCCAAATTTCCTGGGCCCCAGTGTAGCAACTTAGGGCTCTGATACCAAAGATGTCATGCCCCGCAAGGGAACCGGGGAAGAGAACAAGGATTCTCTTTGTTAAAGAAAACCTAACTAATAATTTATGAAAAATTTTGAATTTTGAAAACAATTATAAGAACTGTAGACACCGAAAAAATCCTTCAGGAAATAAATTATTTTTGTTTTCTGAAAATCCTTGATGACATCATCATTTATTAATTAATTAATTATTTAATTAATTAATTTATTTTTATGGCATTAAATCCCTCTCTCTTAATTAAGAATCTTTAATTAAGGAATCTAGCCTAAAAATGTCATTTGGACATGATCCCTAATTTATTAATTATTTAATTAATAAATTGCCCAAAACTTTCAAAAATAAATTAATTTATTATTAATTTATTTTTTATCCCAAACTTGGCCAATTTCCTTAAGACCACTAACCTCTTCCAAAATCTTCTAATCCCTTCTTAATTTTGATTAAAAGGCTAATCCCATCTTTTCTAACCCTAATCCCAAGGTTAAATATTTAATTAAGGTTAAATATTTAATTTCCATATTTATTGAAAATATTTTAATAAATATTCCTAAGACTTAAGCTTTTGGAATGAATAACCTTTTATTCCATGAAACTAAGGAGAAATCTAGACTCTTCTAGAATCTTCTCAAATCCACCCTCTTCACCCATCCTAATCCTTTTCTTTGTCCTAATCCTACCCTTAAACCTTTGTGCAATCCTAACCAAGCTTAAGACTTTCCTAAACCAAGGCAAAGTCTTTCCTTCGAAATATCTCAACCACAAAGCATTTATTGCTTCCCCAAAGTCTTCAAAGCCTCTTAAAGCCCATTCATTGCTCTTACAAGCATTTATTTGGAGAGTTATGAGCTTGGAGCCCCCTTTGTTGACTCCTCTTTGCCCTTCCCTTCATCCACTCACCTTGTGACATGTGTCACCTCCTGATTGGCTGAGAACTAGCACAATCCATGTGCTTCCCTTTGAGTGAATCTTGGCCTCTCTTAAGGATTTCAATCCTAGCCATTCATTCCTCCTACCCCAAGCCTTAGAAATCCTATAAATACCCTCACTTCCTAAGGCAAATCATCTCTCAACTTTCAAACTCAATAGCAAAGTTATAATGCTATTTTCATTCTAGCATAAGCATAAACTCTTCATTTTAGATCATTTTCAAGCTTAAATCACATCTAAATTAGCTTAAATGGATTAACATAGATTCATTTCTTGTTTTAGTCTTAGTTCTTTCATTTAGCTTTGCATATTTGTGTGTTTCTTGAGGCCTTTGAGGCAAAATAGGTTCCTCATACCTATTTTGTGTCATTTTGGGTCTTCTTGATCCTCAAATCATCCATCTTGCATGCTCCAAGTGCTTGAGTTTGCACACCCACATCCCTCTATATTTAAGCATATCAAACGGTGCATGGGCGCATCCGTTTTAAGCTTAAACTGAGGTGGCTTTGATTTTAGTTTGTTTACCTTTAAATTTGATTTGATAATATGCTATGACGTTTGTTTGTCTTTGGCCTTCAAAACAGGTTTAGGTGCACTCTCAAATCCTAGTCTACATTCTGGCACGCCCGGTGGGACTCAAACCACAATCATTTTGATGAAATTACACTTTATATGCTTTTTTTTTGCAGGAAATAAAGAAATGTCGCCTTCATGAAAAGAAATGACGCCTACAGCAATTAAATGTCGCCTTCAAACAAAGAAATGTCACCTTCAACAAAAGAAATGTCGCCTACAAACAATTCATTCACACCTTCATGGAATTAAATCACGCCTTTGAAGAAAGAAATGACGCCTGTGAGCTTTGTTTTCACGCCTGCATAACTGAGATTTTTCTGTAATCGACAACTTCTGTTACGTCCCAGAATTCTTCTTTTGTCGCCTGCATGTAAATAAATCATGCCTCTGACAAAAGAAATCACGCCTGTGGTTTTTTATCTATCACTTTTTTAGGTACAGAATGTCGCCTGTAGGAATTAAATGTCGCCTCTAAACTTTCCAGCGTCGCCTATAAGCTGGACAGTGTCGCTTTTTGTTTTTTGCTTGGGACTGGTTTTTTTCATTTCTTTTATTACAGCAAAGGTCAAACTCAATCTTGAATGAAACTTAAGGAAATGAACTTAGGTCCTAAGTGTCATTGTCAATTTAAAAATCAAACTCAATCTTGAATGCACTAAAAGGAACAAACAACTCTATTCCCTCATCTATTTCAGTTTCCAAAGCAAGCAAACAAATTCAATCTTGAGTGATCTAAGGGACAAAACAAAGCTTTTTCAAAGTTCTTAAGACAACTCGCTAATCAAATCTTGAATGCACAAAAAGAAAGAACTTGCAAACGTTCAATTCATTTACATTTTGAGGAAAAGAACAAATCAAAATCTAATCACGAGTGTCTTCATTTCAAAGTTCAAAACATCACTTAATCAAATTTGGGAAAATGAACAAAATCTGCTTGATGTGCATGTAGGAGTTTTTCATTTTTTGCATAATCCTTGTTAGAGTAAGCAACGTGGAACATTTGAACTTGGACAAGTTCACTTGTTCTACTTTTAGCGAGGCCTGTCCAAGGAGAAGCGCTTCCTCCTCGGAGAACGACCTCAAACCGGTATCCCCCCTGACCGGTATACAAATAAGTGAATACCAAAAGAATTACTTACATCTCCTAATCGCCGGGCGTTCATGCCAAACACGTGTCTGGGGATGGTAAACATTCCTCTCCCCCAGCATAATTGGCAAGGCTCTTAAGTGAGTCACGGATGATCAGCATAACCGGGTATGGAGACTCCACGGAACTATTAAAAACTTGATAAACTAGAGGCTACCCTATCTACATCCGAAAGTATCAAAATCCTTGTGCAAAGACCGATTCCAAGGGGTTTACTGGGTCACCTCAAGATTACTCACCATTTGTATTCCCTTCTAGGGGATACCAAGCTATGGGCAAGCGATTTTGATACTCACCTTCCTTAGGTAGATCTATTTGAAGTGCTTGATAGTCAAAGACTCCGTGAAAACACTTGTTGAAACATTCACTTTCAAAGCTTTGTCAGAGTCAGTTGCCTTTGTTTGTATCCCGCAAGGTTGCTTTGTCCCTTGCGGAGATTGCTTTGACTTTAACTTTTTCCATTGGAAACCTTTGCCTCAAAATCAGAAGCCTCTTTTCCAAGTGATGCCCAGCAAGAACAAACATCCTAAAGCAAAGTTGCCCAAATCCCAAGCCTATCAAGAGCAAAAAGTTATCCAGAAGAACACCAAGACCTATCAAGCCATTATCCAAGCAAACCAAGCAGAAGAGAAGTCCCAAACCAGACTTGAGAACATTGCCCATAACGCCCGCATCAAACAGTTCGCCTTCCGTTTCCGAGTTAACCATCACTTTGTCAACCTTGAGCCAGAAGATTAGCCAAATCCTTGTTCATGTCTTGTTCCATCTTTAGATCTTGAAATCTTGTCTCAAACAGCCGTGCATCTTAGTTTCATCCTAGTTTCATCCTTTGCATCAGCATCAAAACCTTAGTTGCATTTCAAAACATCATAAAGTTGCATTTGCATTCATCTTCCTACCAGTATTCTAGAATCAATCCTTGTCATTTGCATTATCCCTTTAGAAAAAGCATTGTCCCTTCACCCTTCAAAACCTTTTCCACCAGCATCCCCCCATCAGCTTTCCATATCTTTCCAGCAGATCCATCATCTTTTACTCCAAACCCAGAGATCCACCAACACTTAGTGTTCTACCTTTTGAGTTGTTCCTATCCTATATCCAAGATCAGAGACCATCATCCTCTTTTTTGGCACAACGTGTTGTCATAAAGAAATCAAACCTTGTCCTTGCATAGCCATCATCTCGAGCAAGAGATTGGAGTGCATTGATAAGAAACTTTTTGACCGAAGATCATCAGTCTATCTTAGGTTGACCCCATCATATCTCTGATCCTCCATTTGGGAAAAAATAGCAGCTCATTTGTTGACCACTCAGTAATCTTTCACCAACTTTCCACCAGCAACCTATCTTTCCTCCACCATATTGATCCATATCAATTCCATCCAGCTTCCATCATTGCCATCTTGATCCATCCTTGCATTTGCATCTTAGAAGTCATCATCTTTAAAAATTCATCAGCTTTGCATCCATCAACATCTTTTAGCCAAACATCTTGCATACATTTAGCACTTGCATCTCCATGCCTGTTGAGACCAGATCTTGGAAAAGAAGAAGCATGAATCCTTATCCACCAACAACCTCATCCGATCCCAAACTTTTCACCAACGCCATGATGACCTACAATTCCCAGATCCAAGCCAAAAACCCATGTGAAGATCCAAACATCCCTTCATCCCCCTTGGCAAACCAAGCATTTGTAAATCCTCCAGAAAGCCCACCAGCAACCAATGCCCTTGTACCACAACATCAGCAAAGCACGTTTGTTCACTACCTACCAGAAAGTACCTCCATCCCACCATCTCTCTATCCACGTATCCCCATCAAAACAATCCAAGTTCCAGCACAAGCATACTCTCCATTCCCCGATCCTATCATGCAAACACCCCAAGAGCTTTCCACCATTCCCCTTTTCTTGCAAGGAAGCCTCGTAGGTCCCGCAACACAAACTGCAGCACCATCCACTCCATCTCATACCCCTTTTGCTTCATCATCTTCTATGGCTGCCCAAGCCCAAATCCAAACTAAAATTCAGCTTCCACCTCTCACACAAGCTTCTACACCACCGCCATCTGCAAGTCAAGCAACGCCTTTCACCATCAAAGGAGCACCGTCACCCTTCACCCCCCAAGCACCCATACCTTCTTCCTTGGGGTTAGCACAATCGCTCCCCATTCCAACCTCATCTTTCTCTTGGGTGTTTCCTTCATTTTCCTCCTCACAAGCATCCGCTCAACCACAACCTCAACAAGATCCTTTTTCTCAACCATCATTCGTGTCCCAAGCTCCCATTTCTCCTACCATTCCATCATCCGCTGCAGTGCCCCCTAACACAAGCTCTCAGTGGGGCCTTACACAAGAAGAAATGAAGGCATGGGGGATCCCATCTCAATCCCCTACATCTATGGTTGCAAGTCAACAAACTGCCTTCGCCCAAGCAGCACAGCAACAACTACCCCAAACACCGCCGGCTTCAAGCTATTCATCCCAAAACCTAAATACCTTCTAGCAAGTTCCACCACCTCAACAGCCAACGTTCCCCAGCTATCTTACCCCATCACCCTTTGCTTCTAGCTTCCCCACGTCTGTTCCACCTCTAAGTAACGCAGGCATGCACCCAGCTTATATCAGCCAAACCCAAAGCCAACCTCAGCAACTACCATCATCATACCCGCAAGCAGCATCATTCCAACAGCCTCCCCCACAGCAACCACATGTCCCCTTTCAGCAAACACCCATCATTCCTCAACAACAGCAAGTCCCTTGCTATCAGCCCCAGCAACAAATCCCTATCATCCCCCAACGATAACAAGTTCCCACCTATCAGTTATAACAAGTTCTAAATGACCACTATCAGCAAGCAGTCCCATAACAACCGCCAGTTCAACAACAGCAAGTAGCCCAACAACATCAAGCGGTCCCATATCAATATCCCCCTATGCCACACCAGCAATATCCCCAACAACCATTGCCCCAAAATCAGTTCCAAACCATTTATCCACAGCAAGCAACATATCCAGTTCCACAGCTTCCATCACAAGCAGAAGTTCCAGTTCCCTCGCCACTCAATGCTGAGTGGGAAGCAATGAAAAATGCTCTAAAGGAGCTACAAAGTGGAACAGAGAATAAAACATACAAGTTCGAAGAGGTGTGCTCATATCCTTTCGATCGGTCCATAGCAACTATCCCTTTCCCCAAAAATTTTGAGATGCCCAAGTTCAACAAGTATCGGGGGAAAGGAGATCCAGTAAACCATATCAAAGAGTTCTACATGGCGTGCCAAGAAGTGGCTTACAGTGATAACTATCTCCTATGCCTGTTTCCCAAAAGCTTGGGAGGAACTGCTGTTGAGTGGTTTTATAAAATACCACATGGGACAATAAAAAATTTTGCTGAACTCTCTGAGAAGTTCATCACACACTATGCCCATAATGTGGAGAATGAGTTGTCCTTGCTAGACCTATGCAACTCAAAGCAAAAAGATGGAGACAGCCTTGCAAAATACTTGCAAAGATGGCAGAATCTTACAACCAGGTTATCATATCAGCCGTCAGAGAAGCATCTAACAAAGATCTTCATTGATAACCTGCATCCAAAGCTATCCCATCACATGCGAATGAACTGTCTCGAGACATACCAAGACATCAAGAGCAAAGGCATAGGCATCGAGAAAGCTCTCCTAGACGAAGGCACTATTCGTCACTTCAAGGATGATTCCAAGAACAAACCCAACAATGATAAATCCCGTTACTGGAATCGTAACAAGAATGTTGTTACAGATGGAGCCACTGACACTAAGAATGTATAATTCGTTGTGGCTAGTCCTACACCAGCTCAAACATACCAACCGCCACAAGCGCCCATCTATCAGCAACCACCAGCTCCCGCATATCAAGCAACTATTTATCAGCAGCCTCCTCAAGCTCATCAACCACCTGTGCAACAGTATCAGCAGCAATACCAACAGCAACAGCCAGCACGTCAAGGCAATCCTGTTAACACAGTTAACGTTGCCCCAAGGCAGAACAAGCCCAACAATCAGAACAATCCAAAGAGGACTTTCACACCTTTGGGTGAGCCTCTGGATCAGATCTTTTATCAGCTAGCCAAGGCAAATATGATCACATATCCGCCCATCCCACAGAAGGATGACAATGCACCAAAGTCTGATTGGTATAAAGAACATGAATACTGTGATTACCATCGTGTGAAGGGGCACACAACATTGAAGTGCATGCGGCTTAAGTACTACATCCAGGATCTCATCGATCACAAGGAAATCCAGGTCGATGCACCAACTCAAGCTTCACCCAATGCCGGTTTGCAAATATATCAAAATGTGTTCCCTCAACACGATACCGGGAAGAATCAAGCCAACACCAATCAGTCCCAAAATCGTGGCAAAGGCAAGCAAGAAGATCACACAGCGGCCTACATCAACTATGACAAGTATGTCGGATGCATAACTCAAATTGAGCCCATCCAAGATGAGCCCACCATCAATACCATCCACGTCAGAGGGCCGGATCGACAATGTGCTGCAACTACCCGCAGTGGTAGGATAACTGTTGCCGGTGCTCCTTCGAGGTCAACTGCTCCTCCAAGGCCAACATCTACTGCATCCACAGCACAGTCTAACACCAGGCCAGCATCAAATGCACGCGCAACACAGCATAATGCACCAAGAGCACAATACAATATCATAGAGCATCTTGGGAACATGCCAGCCCAAATATCTATCTTGGATTTGCTCCGCACATCACCCATCCATCAGGAGATCCTGGACAAAGCTCTAAAAGAAGGCCGTGTCCCCACAGACATTAACACAACTCAGTTTGAAACTCTTGTGGGACACCTATCAGCAGCATGTGCCTTATCCTTCAAAGAATCTGATATACTAGATGTCGCTCCTGACCATACTCTCCCTCTCCGCATTGCTGTCATGGTCAGAGATTTTGCCATCAAACGAGTTCTAGTGGATAATGGCTCAACCCTCAACTTGTGCACATTAAAATTCATCAAGAAGATCGGGTTCACGGAGGCCGACATACAACATGAGCAAATCACTATCAAAGCATATGACAACTTGGAGCGTACCTCTGAAGGTACTATAACTTTGCCTATCCAGCTAGGCCCAGCAACGCAAGATACTCTCTGCCACGTTGTTGATCTTGACCTACCATTCAATATCCTCCTCGGTCGTCCATGGATCCATTCCATTAAGGCCGTACCATCTACTTACCATCAGTGCATCAAGTTTCCACATCAAGGCACTGAGGTTACCATCCACGCTGACCCTAACCCCTTCGCATACTGCCTTGCGATGGAAACATCTTTCCCTCATTCTACTCATTGTCCTGGAACCGATATTGGTACTTCTATTGCTAGCTCATCCCGATCCCATCGTGATCCAGAGACCATCCTCTCTTCCACCTTATCATCCATCAAGATCAACAACCAGGGTTGTGGCGAATACAGCCTCAGTGATGCATTTGCTGTAGGGGCTCTTCCACGTGATCCACATACTCAAGGGTGCCCAAGTTGTCAAAACAAGCCTGCTGAGGAACATTATAAGCTCAAGCAAATCAGAAACATGACTTTTGAGTCTCATGGTACCATCAACAGCAAAGAAATGGATCCAGATATTAAAAAATGGTTATACAAAGATCCCCCATCACGTGACACACAACTTCTTGAGTACTTCAAAGAGAAATATCCAATCCCCTACAAGAATGTCACAAAACAATACAACTATCAAGGTGGTGGTCTAGGACCACAAGAGGACGGAAATTTGTTTCCTATCATACCATCCCAAAATCCAGAACAGCAAGGACTTGGCTTTAATACCCCTCGCCTGCTTGAACAAGAGCCCAATACCATAACTGTGGACACTAACATGACCAAGATGAACTTTTCGAATAGCCAGGATGACCTCGTGGAAATCGAAGACATCCCCGAAGAGAAAGACATCCGATCCTACGACGATATCTTTGCCGACGACACCCTCCTAGGGACTTCTATCCTCCAACAACTCTCCATTAACCTCATAGATCTTCCCCTCACAAACCCCGACCTCATAGATTGGGACCAACCAAGCATCGCACACATCGATGAGTTCCAAAGCGCACAAGCACTCCTAGAATTCATGGGGGCATCAGGTCCAGCAGTCAACCAGGATCCAACATCAACCTCTGTCTATCAGCTTCACCCAGAAGGATATTTTGGGGAAGAGGCAAGCTTTAGTCGCAAAAACGAAATAGCAAAAGAACATCATGAGTCTTTATGTGAAAACCCCCTTGGGGCACATTTTGATTCCAAAATAGTAAAAACAAAGGGCGTATCTTCTAGCGAAAACCTGGCAATTCAGGCGCTAGAAGATGAAGCCTTGCCTCTTCCCCCTATCCAAGACTATAGACCAGAGCAGTCGCCGATCATCATAGAGGAAACCAAGCCAATCAACTTGGGAACAGAAGAATGTCCAAGGATCACCTACATTGCAGTCAACCTAATAGAAGGAGAAGAAATGGCTCTCAGTGCCTTGCTCAAGGAATCCATCATCAACTTTGCATGGTCATACGCCCACATGCCTGGGCTTGATCCAAACCTTGTTGTTCATCATCTATCAGTAGATCCAAACGTCAAGCCAGTGAAGCAGAAGCTAAGGAAAATGCATCCAAAGGTAGCATTGCTCGTCAAAGCAGAGCTTGAGAACCTCCTCCAAGCTAAGATCATCAGAGCAATAGATTATTCAGAGTGGATCTCTAACATGGTGCTAGTCACAAAGTCTTCTGGCGACATCAGAATCTGTACTGATTTCAGGGACTTGAACAAGGCATGCCCTAAGGATGACTTCCCATTGCCAAACATAGACATGCTTGTAGACCTCATAGCGGGTCATGAAATGCTATCACTCATGGATGGCTTTTCCGGTTACAACCAAATTCATATAGCGGAAGTAGATCAACATAAAACAGCATTTACAACCCCATGGGGTACCTTCTGCTACAACATGATGCCATTTGGGCTAAATAATGCAGGAGCAACATATCAGCGAGCAATGACAGCGATCTTCCATGACATGATCCACAAGATCCTTGAAGACTATGTGGATGATATCCTTGCAAAATCCAAAACAAGGGATGAACACCTCAACATCCTAGAACATGTGTTTGATCATCTGAATCATTATGGCTTAAAGCTTAATCCTAAGAAATGTGTCTTTGGTGTTACATCTGGCAAGCTTCTAGGCTTCATCGTCTCTAGACGAGGCATAGAGATCGATCCTAAAAAGGTAAAAGCAATAACGGAGATGCCTCCACCAAGAAATCTCAAACAGCTCAGAAGCCTACAAGGTAAGCTTCAATCAGTTCGGCAGTTCATCTCGCAACTAGCAGACAAGTGCCAACCATTCTCACATCTCTTATGCAAAGACACCAACTTCAAGTGGGATCCCATATGTCAAAGAAGCTTTGATAAGCTCAAGGAGTATCTAGCTAATGCTCCAATCCTAGTACCACCAGTTCCAGGATGCCCACTCATCCTTTACATCTCAACAACAGCTACAGCACTAGGGGCACTCCTAGCACAGCATGATGATGAAAATAGGGAACGAGCTATCTACTACATCAGTCGCACTCTTGTGGGCTATGAGCTTAACTATTCACCCATGGAGAAAGCATGCCTAGCAGTGGTCTTTGCCACTCAAAAACTTAGACATTACATGCTTAGCCACACAATCAAGCTCATATCAAAGGTGGACCCTCTTAAGTATTTGTTATCAAAGACAACCCTCACAGGCCGTATGGCAAAATGGGTCATGTTACTCAGCGAATTTGACATTCAGTATGTAGATCGCAAAGCAATCAAAGGGCAAGTCATTGCCGATCAACTAGCAGAAGCACCACTGGTGGATGCCTATCCACTAATCATGGAATTCCCCGATGAACATTTATGCATGATTGAAGAGCAGCCCATGTGGAAACTATACTTTGATGGTTCCAACACATCCCATAGCTCTGGGGCAGGAATCCTATTCGTCACACCTCAAGGTGACTATATTCCAAAATCATTCAAGTTGGGATTCCCCTGTACCAACAATATTGCAGAATATGAGGCACTCATCTTAGGTCTCAAAACAACTATCCAATGGAACATCACAGAATTACAAGTATTTGGAGATTCACAGCTGATTATCAAGCAAGTCCTTGATGAGTATCAGACAAAGGACGACAAATTGCTACCCTACAAGCAACTGGTGGATAAACTGAAAGAGCATTTCCTACATCTACAATTCAATCAGATCCCAAGGCTTCAAAACAAAGCAGCAGATGCAATGGCAACCATCGGATCCTTATTGGAAATACCACGAGACGCATCACAGTATGAATTTCTAGTCGAGCAGCTACATTCACCAGCTTATGAGAACGCCAATGCAGACATGGTGTGTGTCTTGGTTGGTCCCCAATCCCCATGGTACCACGACATCCATGCATATCTAAAAAATGGTATCATATCTCCCCATCTCACCAATAACCAACGCCAAAACCTCATTCGCAGAGCTTCCCACTACACTCTTGTAGCCAACACCCTATATCGTCGCGGGTATCACAATGTCCTATCTAGATGTTTAGATTCAAACGAGGCCGTCCTGGCCTTACAAGAAGTTCACGCTGGAATTTGCGGTGCCCACACGAGTGGCATGGTTCTAGCAAAGCAGCTACTTAGAGTTGGGTATTATTGGCCAACAATGGAACATGATGCGTGTGAATTTGTCAAGAAATGTCTCCCATGTCAACAGCATGCCAATTTGATACATGCACCAGCACAGGATCTACAGCCTATTGCACCACCGTGGCCTTTTTCATGTTGGGGCCTCGACCTCGTTGGCTTGATCACCCCCCTCTCTTCGGATGGACACAAGTATATCATAACAGCCACAGAGTATTTTACCAAATGGGTTGAAGCGATTCCACTCACCCTTACTACTGGCATCCAAATATCCAAGTTCATCCTCTACCACATCATTTGCCACTTCGGCATACCATCTACCATTTTCACAGACCATGGCACACCTTTTAAAAACTAGCAGGTGGATGATCTGTGTGCCAAGCTCCACATCCATCACCGTTTCTCCAGTCCATATTTCCCTCAAGGAAATGGCCAAGATGAGGCAACCAACAAAACTATCTTGAAAATCCTCAAGAAGGTTGTCAATGATTCTGGTCGTGACTGGCACCTGCAAATTAATCCCGCCCTCTGGGCTTATCGCACTTCTTATCGCACTCCCACAGGCACCACCCCATACTCCCTTGTATATGGTGCCGAAGCTGTTCTACCAATCAAGGTTGAGCTCCCATCCTTGCGCGTCTCCATGAAGAACTATACAACTGATGAAGACTATCGTGTGGCCCGGCTCACACAGCTAGATCTGCTAGATGAAGAGAGACAGCAAGCCTACGATCACCTGGTTGCATACCAGAATCGACTCAAAAGGAGTTATAACAAAAAGGTCCATCCTAGACAATTCCAAGTCGGTGACATGGTTCTTAAAGAAAATCAGAAGGTCCTAGCAAATAGAGAAAAGAAAGGCAAGTTTGAGCCTACTTGGTTGGGCCCCTATGTTGTCACCGCATCCTTTGGCTCCGGAGCCTATCAGCTATCAACACCAGAAGGCAAGCCCTTGAATGATCCTATCAACATCATCCATCTGAAGAGGTTCTATGCCTGAACCTGATCCTGCATATATCAGAAAATTCAAAAACATTCAAAAAAGCAAAAAAAGCAAAAAAAGAAAAGAGAAAGAGAAAATAATCGTCCAACGGTGAAAACTTGACAATTCAAGCGCCTTGGACAAGTATGTTGGTGAAAACCTGGTAAACAGGCGCCAACATAGTAAACTGGGCTATTTATCTATTCAGTTGTCCTTTCAGCTACCGTCCTCTTCCTCCATCCATAACAGATCTCCCAGCAGTTCCATCTCCCCTATCTTCCACGCATTCAGCTCCCATCTTCCTCCAACCCATCTGCAATCCATATCCTATTCCAAAGCTTTGTACCATATCTTGTACCATATCCTTTTCCCTTTCCTGTACAGCGCTTTCCTCCCTATATTTATCCTTCTTGTCTCCGTCCTAGTGAGAGTCCCGCTGAGTGTGATCTTCCTATCCCCAATCCTGAGCTTCTGTACATATCCCTTGTGCGTGTCATTCCTCCTTGTTGTACATAACCTTTGTCCATCCTGTAGCAGCATTTGATCGAATATCTTGTCCCATCCCCAGCCTCAGAAAACTTTTAGTCCCACTCGGGCCTTGTGCTTTAGCAACATCAATTGTCGACTTATCCTTGTTCATCCTGATTATTCTTTGAACTTTAGCTTTTGCCAACGAACAACTACACTTATTCTCTCACCAACCATGGGTCCTTGAGGATATATCGTTCCTCCTGTCTGACCTAATCTTCCATCCTGGTCCTTGAGGATATATCGTTCCTCCTGTCCGACCAATCTTCCCACCATCAATCGAACCTAATCTCTCCTTGGAAAAGTATGTCTTTTTGGAGTTATCATTTTGATCTTGGATTTTTGTCCTTTGGGTCTTGTTAATCTTTTTGGCTTCTCATTATCCCACCAGGGTCACCACGATTCATTATATCACGGTGTGCTACGTGTGCGGATAATCTGGGGCAAGGTCTTTTGATCTTTCACTTCTGCCTGTGAGTCAGTTGTGTGTTTGTGGTTCCTTCAGCATCGGTTCCACCATGTCGCCTCTGTGCTTCATGTGTGATGTTGGGGCAACCTTGTGTGTTTGTTTAGCGTCAGTCCTCATCAGTCCTCTGCAACGCTGGTGACAAGGCCTCGTGATCCCAGTATCCTTGGCAGGTCTCTAGCATTGCTATATTAAATCTAGGTTGTGCACTCCCGTTTGCACTTGGAGCTATCTGGTCCCTTGCATTTATCATATAGATTAATCTTGCATCTTTGCATACAGCTGCATCTTGCATCTTGCATTTCCATCTCATCTTGCATGTCATCCATATTTGTTCTTAGAAGTGAGGTTATTTATCTCCCCTTTCTTCCTAGGCCTTTCCTTCCTCGTCCCGCCAGGCACACTCTGTCCCAGGGCGTAATCCCTCTTTCTCCTTGTCCCACTGGGTGCATCTTCCATGATTTTGTCCCACCGGGGCATGTATCCTCTTTCTTCTAGTCCACCCGGGTGTCATACCTTCTTCTTCTGATTCTAGCCTCGGCATCTTATTTTCTTGTCTTTGACGCCATGCCACTTGCGGCATCGCATCAAAGAGGGGCAAAATGTAGACACCGAAAAAATCCTTCAGGAAATAAATTATTTTTGTTTTCTGAAAATTCTTGATGACATCATCATTTATTAATTAATTAATTATTTAATTAATTAATTTATTTTTATGGCATTAAATCCCTCTCTCTTAATTAAGAATCTTTAATTAAGGAATCTAGCCTAAAAATGTCATTTGGACATTATCCCTAATTTATTAATTATTTAATTAATAAATTGCCCAAAACCTTCAAAAATAAATTAATTTATTATTAATTTATTTTTTATCCCAAACTTGGCCAATTTCCTTAAGACCACTAACCTCTTCCAAAATCTTCTAATCCCTTCTTAATTTCGATTAAAAGGCTAATCCCATCTTTTCTAACCCTAATCCCAAGGTTAAATATTTAATTAAGGTTAAATATTTAATTTCTATATTTATTGAAAATATTTTAATAAATATTCCTAAGACTTAATCTTTTGGAATGAATAACCTTTTATTCCATGAAACTAAGGAGAAATCTAGACTCTTCTAGAATCTTCTCAAATCCACCCTCTTCACCCATCCTAATCCTTTTCTTTGTCCTAATCCTACCCTTAAACCTTTGTGCAATCCTAACCAAGCTTAAGACTTTCCTAAACCAAGGCAAAGTCTTTCCTTCCAAATATCTCAACCACAAAGCATTTATTGCTTCCCCAAAGTCTTCAAAGCCTCTTAAAGCCCATTCATTGCTCTTACAAGCATTTATTTGGAGAGTTATGAGCTTGGAGCCCCCTTTGTTGACTCCTCTTTGCCCTTCCCTTCATCCACTCACCTTGTGACATGTGTCACCTCCTGATTGGCTGAGAACTAGCACAATCCATGTGCTTCCCTTTGAGTGAATCTTGGCCTCTCTTAAGGATTTCAATCCTAGCCATTCATTCCTCCTACCCCAAGCCTTAGAAATCCTATAAATACCCTCACTTCCTAAGGCAAATCATCTCTCAACTTTCAAACTCAATAGCAAAGTTATAATGCCATTTTCATTCTAGCATAAGCATAAACTCTTCATTTTAGATCATTTTCAAGCTTAAATCACATCTAAATTAGCTTAAATGGATTAACATAGATTCATTTCTTGTTTTAGTCTTAGTTCTTTCATTTAGCTTTGCATATTTGTGTGTTTCTTGAGGCCTTTGAGGCAAAATATGTTCCTCATACCTATTTTGTGTCATTTTGGGTCTTCTTGATCCTCAAATCATCCATCTTGCATGCTCCAAGTGCTTGAGTTTGCACACCCACATCCCTCTATATCTAAGCATATCAAACGGTGCATGGGCGCATCCGTTTTAAGCTTAAACTGAGGTGGCTTTGATTTTAGTTTGTTTACCTTTAAATTTGATTTGATAATATGCTATGACGTTTGTTTGTCTTTGGCCTTCAAAACAGGTTTAGGTGCACTCTCAAATCCTAGTCTACAAGAACAAAACTTAAACTTAGATTCCTCCCAAGGTTCCCTTTTCATTTAAATGCATGATTCATTCAAATCCATTAAGTAAACTAACAACAAGATTTATTTCTCAAAGCAAATTACAGCATATCACTATAAGATTCTTTATCAAGAACTACAAAGTACTTTCATTTCAATTTTCCATTTAAAATCATCTACATTCCTAAGTACCCTTTATGAACAATATAAATTTTAAATCAAATAGAATCATCTAAACCATTTGATACATTGCAAGTAATACATTTGTTTTTCAATAGCCTTTTTTTTCACTTAAATAAGAAACATACTACTATACTTGAAATGTTACCAAATCTTTTTTTCTTTTCCAACATACATCTGATACATAAGGTTCACATCCCCCTTTTCCCTCTTTCCTAAGTCTACCCATTCCAAATACATCATTTTGAAATACATTACTGATTACATTACATTCAACTCCTGATGGGAGGTAACAATAATTTTACATCATGAAATATAATTACAAAGCCTTCATTCTTCAAATTGGTACATAAGCAAGCATGGATCTTCAAACACTGCATCCGCAATAGATACCTTGATAAAATATTTACCACCCAACCATGTGGATACCTAAAAGTCCCACTCCCCCGTGCTAGGAGATAAACACCAAGGTCCACAAAGAACGAATAGCTAGGCCAAACCTAGGGTTGGGTAACCTTTCCCAATAGCAAATAAAAGATGATCAAAGTATGAATCTTTCCCAAAAAGGCTCTAAGGCTTGGTAGAAACTCTAAGCAACAACCTAAGTGAGTGTCATCGCATAGCCCTCACTCCTTGGGTTGTCCTGGTACTACCCACTCCGGGCCCCGGCCCCCAAGTAGGCACATGCGGGATCAAATGCCTTTCATACTAACAAGTGTTATTCGATCATACATACACATAGGTACCTTCTCCCACTCTTATCCATAGCCTTTACTAGCACTAATGGCATGGGTGAGGCATATTTAATCTTTTTAATGTTTTAACCCATTACCATTTCACTAGGTGTCGTTAGGTTTTCTACCCTCAAACAACATATCACAATCACATCATACACATAGTAAAAGCATATTATAAATGCATTTGAGAACTACTACAAAGAATTGAAAATAATAGGATAGTTATGTATGTTTAGAGAAATTAGGTACATTTAAGAATGTTTAGAATGTCTTGATCCTCTTAGAAGACTCTAAACCCTAAACTGCTCCTTACAAACATGCTATCTCAATAAAGGCATCTAAATGTACTCAACATAATCTCCACTAAACAAGGAATGAACAATCTTCAGGTTTATACAAAATTTCTTTCTAAACCTAAAACTTGGCTAATCTTGAAAATTGACTAAGTCTGATTTAATTAAAAATCTAAAATTTAAAAGTTACAACTTAACTCCTAGGAACCTGAAACCTATTCCAATGGATTCAAAGGGTACCTAATCCCTTTATACAAGTATAACTTAAATTATAAGGAATTAAGTACGTAAAATTATACTTTAATGTTATACTTGTATAAAGGAAAAGTATAATAATTGTGCTAGTTGGTCTAAAAATTTTACTTCGGTTTAAATATTAAAATTCTTCCACCCTAACCCTAATATACACGTAGCAACTAAACGCGTGTAAACAACGTAGGAAGAAAATATTATTCGGCCAAACGACAGAGATATTCATTCCTAATAAACTTCTACAACAGCCTGGCTGGCCTCACGGAATGTTATCTTGTTTATATTGAAATGACAGTGTATTATAAACGGCTGGCTTTCTATAAACGACAGAGATGGCTAGAGAATACAACAATAATATATGTCCTAAACTTTAATGGCCTATTTGCATAAACATTTTGCAACTTTTAATTTGTACAAACGAAAACAGAAAACAATCCCACAGCATGAACATTGAATGGCTGGCATTGCACATTAATATATATGTATATGACCAGCAATAATATATATAACCAGCAATGATGCAATATTGTATCAATATTCTATAATAATACATTATTACAGAATACCTTAATACGTTATTACATGGTATATTAGTGTATTAACATTCTGTAAAAGTAATACACAATATAATAATAATACATTAATGCACACACAGACATTCTGCAATAATATTACACAAAATAATAAATTTAATGCACACACAAACACTCTGCAATAATATTATACAAAATAATAATATTAATGCACACACAAACATTCTGCAATACTATTACACAAGATAATAATACTACAATAATGCATATATATATTTTGCAACCATAGTACAATATACAGAAACTTTTCAAGAAATCTAAATTTTACATTCATTCTACAAAATAAATCTACTTCTCAGGATGGATTCCAACCTGGACTCCTGCGAAGACCAGTCGGAGAAGAAGGATGATCAAATCCTCTCCAATGTTTCCAACACTCCTTTGAATCCCTTTGCTTGCAGTCTTCCAGCCTCTACTCGTAACAATCCAAATGCCAAACTCACAAAATAAGGGACTTCTCTCCTTAAAACAAATATATAAATTTACTAATCCTCTTCTCGAAATCAATTCTTCTCCCCCACTCCCATACACAGGAAAGCCTTTCCTGTAAATAGAATGGAGGAGGTGGTTGCACAAGTAATCCAACTGGTGCAACCATCTCAACTATCCATCCGTTAATGAGATGGTTTTGAAAACTCATTCCCGTAAAGGGATAAATAAACTATAATCCAAGTCCCTAAATTTAAGGATATTAAAATAAATATTATAATATTAAAACAATTTATTAAATTATTTAACTATGGTAATAGGATAATCCTATTTACCATACCGCTAATTGATCTATTTATTTATTAATATAATAAATAATTACATGGTAATAATTATATATAAATATATGTATGCATATGCATATGTGTGCACCCATATGCCTATGTGTACATATATTATTATTATTATAAATATTATTACAAGCATAATATTATTATTATAAAACATATTATTATTTTTATTGCTATAGACTCTTTGTCGTTATTAGTATTATAAAATAATACCATAAATAAGGTACATTATTATTAATGTTAAACATTAGAATAACATTATTATAAAATATATTGTTTATTCATACCTTAATCCCCATTTTAAAATATATATGTATATATTAAGTAGCCACTAACATAGGTTAGAATTTTACCACTATTATTTAAAACCTTTTATTATTAATATTTCCTTAGACATTAAAATACCATAAAATTAATCCTTATCATAGGTATTAAAACCACATGGTTTAATTGGACTCCAAATCGCTCCTAATGAGATATGCTACTAAATCATACCCTCAAATGAACAATAATCTACATCCATGATCTACTAACAGAATTGAACATATCACGAAGGCAAGAACTAGCTACAAGATCCACAATTCCATCAACTACAAAACCACATAAGACATTCACACAAGGGACTGACTCGACACTTCCCACCTAAGGATAAAAGGATCAAAGGTGAAGTTTCTTCCTGTGGACCTGGTGATACCTCCGTAACAACAACAACAATCGAGGATTTTGAGGGATCACTCAGACCTGTGAAGCCAGGTGGAGATGATACCCGGTACCTGCAATCCTGCATTACCAAGAAGAGATACACACACACATATATATATATATATGGAGATACAAATCAGATATATGCAAGTAGATGACTAGGATCGATACATCGTGTGGACCTCAACTAAGTGAGTAACTACGACTTCATCCTGGAGTCATGAAAAACACATCAGACACATCCATGAAATATAGAACATCATGATAGTGGTTAGATTCAAATAATTGGGTTAGATCCATAAACATATAAAAATAGATAATTTTCTAATCTCATAAGCATGTAATTACTAACCATAAATGAGCATATTCATCATGTCATCATCCACAAAACATAAATGTAAATGTATAGTCTTGACCATAATAATAATAAAATGTCCAAATCAGAAAAGTCTAAGCATCACCATAGGAGAGGTATTACAAAGTGACTAGTGTCTTAAATGACACCTATTCTTTTAGCAACACCATCAACTATTAATAAATGCAAAATCAATATTTCATACAATTCAACAGAAGGTCAGGAAAATCGAGAATGAGTGGGAAAAGTTATCAAGTAAGAAGGCTGAGTTTGCAAATTTTGAGTTCCCAAGTGAAGAGGTGTACAATAAATGGAGGTATCAGTACATACCTCATGTTGAGAAAGTAGATATTCCACCAGCCTCTTGAAACAAGTAAGATAGTTACTTTTTGAGCAATCAGGGTTGTTGAGATGCAGAAAGGCATTTAGTAGAGGATTGAATACAAGATGTTACAATTAGATTTTGATTCAAAGAAGCTAAAGACATCATTAAAGGCATAAAGCAAGGCATCTCTTCTATGAAATATCTCATCTATTTCATTAGTGTATTTATTGTAACAAAATAGGGTTGTTGTAAAGTTTTAGGGTTAGAAATTTTGTAAACCCTAGAATGATCGGTAGCTTGTTTGAATTTCCTTGTATATAAAGGATTTTCCATGATGATTCTAGGCATTGAGATTTTAGGAGTAAAAAAGATAGAGATTCTGGAACCCTAGCCCTTAGTTGAGGATTAAAGATTTTGTATCATTTTTATCAAAGAAATAGAGAAGTACAGGTTGTTGCTGCTATTTTGCATGCTTATTGTTTAGAATATGATGTATACAACATTCAAGGTTACACTTAATACAAATCTCAATTCTTTGTCTCTCCTTTGAGTTTATTCTATAAATCTTTAAGTCTTTCTGAGATTTATATGTATGTATTTGGCTTTGAGTTCTAATCTAAGATTGGATTAAATATTGCTCAGGGTGGGATGCATGTTTACTGAATCTGTTTGAGGATTTTCTATAAGTAGGAAAGAGTTGATGTGTTTGTATTTATGTCTAAAGACTAGATTCTCTTCAAGACATCTTTGTATGTATTCTATCTTCTAATATTTTGCCCAATGGATAGGGCACTGGCATGTATTTCCCTATCTTTCCTTTGTGTAGAATGATTGAAATTTTGTAATCCTAAAACATTCAATCAATACCAATCTTTTACATTTTATTTTACTTTATATGTTGTTCTACCCAGTAATGGAGATTCAATGAATAATAGGTTGTTGTTTAGTACTTCTCACTATCATTTGTTGTAAGATCTAGTATTGAGTAAGGAATAGAGTTGAATCTATTGGATCAGGTGTACCCACCTTGGTTTTGCAGAGCCAAAAGTGAAGAGGGCAGTTTAGGTTCCTATAGTTGGTCCAGTTGCTTATAGATTTCCCATATTTGGAACTAACCTATCCTTAACATCATTCATAAGAATACTGGTATATCTTGGAGTGTAAAATAGTTTGAAGAACCAACAATCGTTATCCAAATAATGACTAGATTCCATTATATTTTGTATAACAGTTGTACATTGAGTTATACACGTAAGTAATGGATAATAACTATTCTAACTAATTCTAGAACTAACACATGTCATAAGTAATATAACTAATTTTATCATTTTTTAGTGTCTTAATGGGAGGTCTTAAGGGGATTTAGAATTAATATCATAAAAAATAACTAGTTAATACATTTAACTAATGGATAATAACTATTCTAACTAATTCTAGAACTAACACATGTCATAAGTAATATAAGTAATTTCATCATTTTTTAGTGTCTTAAGGGGAGGTATTAAGGGGATCTAGAATTAATGTCATAAAAAATAACTAGTTAATACATGTTAACTAATTCTAGAACTAACACGCATTGTAAGCAATCAAACTAATTTCATCATTTTTTAGTGTCTTAAGGGGATTTAGAAATCATATGCATCATAAAAAGTATCATAAAAATCATTGAATAATCAAAGTATACATAAAACCTTTAACTAATATGCAATCTATAAAAATTATTGAATAATCAAAGTATACATGTAACTAATTCTAGAACTAACACACATCATAAGTAATCTAACTAAATTCATCATTTTTCAGTGTCTTAAGGGGAGATCTGAAGGGGATCTAGAAATCATAAGCATCATAAAAAGTATCATAAAAATCATTGAATAATCAAAGCATACATAAAATCTTTAACTAATATGCAATCTATAAAAATCATTGAATAATCAAAGTATACATATAAAATTATATATATTAAAACCATTGAACCATCAAATAGGTCCATCATATATCAACAAATTATAGTCCATCATATGTTTAAATATATAAATAAAGTATAATGAAATTTAATCCAGAGATATCAAGTAGGTCCTAACACAAGAAATAAGTATACATATTATACTTTTTAGACCAACTCAAGTGGTTTAGACCTTTCATGGAGAACATGTAATATTCTCTCATGATCCTCACTATCTAGTCTCCACTTATGACATCCACGTTGAGATTTAACTATATGAAGACAAATGGATGTGGCAACTACTAGGTGACTATAGTGAAACACCTTATTGTTTGGTTCATAATAAAAAAAGTGAATACCATGTTGAATTACTTGTATTTTCTTGAAATATGTTCCCTCTAAAACAACTAAACCTACAGGTCACAAATTTTAATGATATATAAATTTAAACAAACTCAATTTGAAATTTGTTAAAAGGTTGAAATTTAAAATTTACAAATTGAGTTCAATATATTGATGTAAACCATATACAAACCTATGTGGAACAACATTCCATCACTTTCTTCAGGTTCAAGTAACTTCATCCTCTATGTAGTACAACATAGTAAATAATAACCAACTCCTTCTACATTTCCACACTCAACAATCATTGCAAAGACATCTCCTACACAATAAATTTATATATATACATGTGTGAGATCTTAAAATAAATACTTAGTTCAATCTATAGATCTATATATCTATCTATACATGTAGCTCAATGTACCATATAATGTGAAATATATATACTTACCAATTTTGACCAATCCTGAGATATGATCGTAATCAGTAGAAATCAAAGGAACATCATCAAAGTTTTCATCTTCATCTCTATCAAATGTATCAGTAACAACTAGTGGCACTAGATTCCATGCGCCTACATATCCACGGTTGTGATTGATACATTCCTCATAATTCTCAGCAATGTAGTGACAACAAAACTATGAGTAGTCCCTATTGTTCAACATCCAATTGTGATAATTCATACTCATAACTGAATGCAAAGATTGCATGTTTTCTATCCTATTGTAACCATGCATAATTTTTCTATCCACACTATAAAAAATGCATATATAATACATTCTATATAAATATAATTTGAATAAAAAATATCATAAAAATTTTAAACACTTTCAAATAATTTAAAAATGTGTGCATACCTTTTATCTCCCAAAATTTTCTATATGGCACTACCTGAGTCAATCCTGATGATGTGTCATTCTCATTTGGTGTGAAATGTGTCTTGCACCATTCAACCACATCATGTGCATTTTTTATACGAACTCCCTTCTAATTCATTTCATACTTTCGTATAGCACGTTTGATGCAAGCTCCGACACCATCATGTTCACCTTTTCCATGTCCACTCTGAAAGAAACTCCACACATGTGATATGTTTTCATTATGATGATATCTACATAGTGCATAAAATGGTCTCAATGATTTTAATTGTGCAGCACATCCATCTGACCAAATATAATGTTTATCAATTTTTATACCTCTTTCTTTCAAATTTTCAAAAAACATCTTGAAGCAGTGTTCCACATAATGAATGTCACACTCTCTATCATCACTTATATAAAAATGATATTCCTTCTTGATGACCCGTGCTTCAAATGTGCTCTGAATACCATCCAAATCTAATTGTGTGTGTCGATAACACACATGTACCATAATATTAATTTTCTCTAAAAAATAGTATTCTGACTAAATTTCCTTTTGATGAACAAAAGAATAATTTTCTACAAAATCAACAATTGATACAATAGTTCCATGTGGGAAATTGTCTCTCAGTGTTTGGAATTGTTGTGCTTACCACTTTGCAAAAAAAGCATAATGAATGTAGGGTTGAATCAATTTTAAAAAATTTTCCACAAATACTCCAACATTTATCTCCTTTTCAACATATTCTAACCTTTTGAATTCTTTCCCAAAGTTTGTTTCATTCTTTACATATTTGTAACTCTTGCAATTTACCATCTTTGTTATATCAATATTTTCATTTTTCAAAGAAAAAAGAGATAAATCGGCACATGGTTGGCATATTCCTTTTATGCAATTTATTTGTCCAGCTACATCATCTCTTTTGTGAGATAAAATGGATGAGATGAACTCACTTCGTCTAGCAGGAGGAGCCTTTTCAAAACCATGAGTGTCTTCTACAAACTTTCAAAAAACCTGATAGTGGAGATCAAATTCAATATGATAATGACAACAACAAGTTTCAAACACTTTGTTTGTCCTGATATAATATGGCTTCAACCTTTCAAACATTGTTTTCCCAATCTTTATATTAGGATTTGAACTACAAAATGACACATACATTTCATGTTGTGTTGTGTTCAACAAATGTTTCATATGATATTCATATTGATTAGTTGAAATTCTATGTCTGATAACATCTCCAGTGTTTCATGAAGGACGTGTATTATCATTCCAAAATGATGTGACCAAATTTTTTGTTCCTTCATCAATCCTATCAAAACGAGGAGCTCTACACATGATTGCCCAATTGCCTTCCAAGGTGCTATCATCCAAAAGTATTCTCCTATTAACATATCAAGATATTGTTTTCCTATTAAAACCAAAATGAGATGAAACTAAAGATATTTGTCTTTTTCTTCCCATAGTGTTACCTACAATGGATGTCAACATAACTTTTCTTGTAATGGACTTATCTATAGTTCGAGATCGCTTCCCTAGCTGGTTCAAACCTTTCTTAAGATTTTCAATTAAATTAGTTTTCATGTCAACAAATTTTCTCTTCTTTGATGATGTGTCTATACCCAATAATTTTAATGCCCCTTCCAACTTTTTGTTTATAAGTACAAGTGAAAGCAATTGAGCTTGTTCAAGTGTTTCAAAATTATCAAATTTAACCAATATTTCTCTTTCTATCATATTCATTGATATCTTCTTAGCAAGACTTAAGGGTTGAACATTAACAAGTGATCTCAAATTCTCCACATCCATTGTAAGTAAATGAGCCTACTTCAGCTTGTCTTTCAGCTTCTTTAGTTTTATGATAATATGTCAATGCAACTACATGATTTCTTTTTTCAGTACTGGGTGACATTTTTCTAGAAGATTTACTTTGTCTTCCCTTCTTGTTCCCCATTTCTTCAAGCTCCAAAAAATGTCTTCCACAAGATCATCAACAAAAATTTTCTTCTTCAAAAAATACTTTAATCTAATATTTTTCCTCTCCAAAATTATGCCTTTGAAAAAATAGAAATAGCAATTCTCTTGCAAAAAATGCTTTCAATAATTGAAAATGCAAATTTATTAACTACAATTTGATATAAAATAGAAACAAATTGTTTTACTTTTATACCATTCTAAATTTTTTTTACAAAATAATTTTACTAGCTGACTTCGCTCGAAGTACATACTTCATGAGAAGTACCCAAGGAAAAATTATGATTGGGTGTCTTTTTGCCAGGATTTTCACTTGGGGGTCTTCGTGCGAAGGATCTTTGCATGAAGACCCCCAAGTGTCTTTGTACGAAGGGGGTCTTCACACAAAGACCCCAAAACTAAAATTTTGCCCTCAGAAAACAACTAAAATTCAAAAAAATGGTCTTTCGAGGCCTAAAACAAGGACTAAACAAGATAATTTTTTCAAACAGATGATGTCAAACAAGGCTATTTGGAACAAGCTTTCTAATGAATATAATTTTAATACATATTGAGTTCATTATCACTTTTAAATATTACTTTAACTAAACTTAGGTTGTTAGGTCATTCAACAACCTCTCTCTTCAAGACTTCGGGAAAAATAGTAAATTATTAAAAAAAAATTATAAAAAATATGTAGGAAAAGTGTATTTGTTTTACTTTTCTATGAAAAAAAGAAAAAATGAATTTCGATATACACAGATCAAGTTAGAGCGATCCAAGTGACCTTATGTCTAAATTACAATTATTGTCACGTTAAAACATAATAAACTATAAAATATTGGTCCAAAATGAATAAAATCAATTGCATCCTTTAAATATTGAAGTTACAAATATAATCTCAAAATAATTACATCATTATCATATTTTAAAAAAAAGTTATGCTGATGCAAGTGACAGTAACTCCTTAAAAACATAGTTTTTTCACGCAAACCACTTTTCGAAGGAGAAGGAAAAATGAATTTAAATGATTTTTAAAAAAAATATATTTAGAAACTAGAAAGAAAATTCTAAAAGACTCTAGTTTACATCATCTTCAAATTCCTAATAGTTTTGCGGCAATAGGTGTTCGAAAGTGAAGTTTTTTCTCAGAATGTTGAACTCTGTGTCAAAGTTGGCCAAAAAGTGGGAATCACTATTGTGGGACCACCCACCAATGAATAAATTTTTTAATAAAAATATTCATAGCATTGTGAGGAATAAGATTAAATACATTTCACTTCAATCATTAGTAAAATAAAGGGGACCTGACATAGGAAGAGAACATTACCCTTAATTTGTTCATAAAGGGCATTTCAACCATGGGAATATTAGAACTAGGAAACAAACTTAGGAGAAAATGAAAAGTCTGACTAGAAATAAAATAAAACCTAAGGAAAAAAATGGCCCCTTGAATTGATATAAAGATCCCAATCCTTTTAAGCCAAAATTTAATGAAAAATTAGAACAGACTTAGGGTTTTAAACAAAAATATTAACAAATGGAAAAAACCCCTAAAATCCTCAGCCTTAAAAGTGTGGCAGAGTCTATGATTAACTAGATATGATAAAAAAAAACTACTACGACACATACATTTTGCAAGGACCATTTTTTATTTTCTATCATACTAAATTTGATCATATTCACTTTTCCCAAGGCCCCCCCTTAAGGTTCACATAACTAAACATGTTGATTACATAATTCAAATACATGTGAACTATGAGAAAATTTCTTCTAATGTAGAAAAATCCTGAATCATACAAGGCTCCATCAAGCTATCTTGTGACCCTCAAAAAGGGGAACCTTTGAGTTGTATTCTTGAGGTCTCAATCTCGAAAACTTGAATCACATAGTCTTGAACTATTCAACAATAATCCCTAATAGATGCAATATATGTCTATCAATTTCTAGTTACTATAATTATCAATCATATACTTTGAATCTCTCTCAAAAACATCCCATATTGAGAATAACACAAAATCTCAAACCTATCTCCAAAATAATTCTTCACAAGATATTCATGCTTAAAACTTGTTAGTATTAGAAAGAAAAACAAAATAGAAAACCAAAAATGCCAAAAATACTTCTCACGCATAGCACCATCTTAAAGCAAGAAGCTGACTTGAGATGATGAAAGTTATTCCCTCCTCTGATTTCGCCAACCTCCAAATAAACCCTACTAAAACCTATCCATTTTGTGTCTCAAATGAGTCTTTGAAGGAATTATTAGGTGTGTAAAATATGACTTTGAAAGTATAGTAAAAAATAACCATAAGATATTTTTTAAGAGTTTCATGACAAATAACCTCAGCGATGATAAATCTCATTTCCATGAAAATGAGACCAGCTTCAATCATGGGTAGAGTCATTTTGAAACCTTGTATCAAACATTGACATGATTTATTCTTTAAAACATCTTTAGTAGATACATTCTTAGTAGTATTAGACTCCAATCAACCAAAGAATTTTGAACTATACTACAACCATAATCTTCCACTTGCAAATTTTAATTTCAATTGTATTAGAGTGATAAAATGCTCAACCACATTTTTAAAAATACCCCGGTTTAGCTTATTAATCCTAAATTTCTAGTACAGTTCAAATTTTTTAAATAGATAAACTATACATGTTTTTTATATAAATTCAGCATCAAATTGACACATCTAAGAATATGGTGTTGCCATATTAGTTTTCCATGCCATTTTTAGTGTTTAAAAATGAAGAGAAAACATAACAACACAATTATAGTAATAAGAATGGGAGGATGGGGAGAATGATATTGACAATGATCATTTACCCTTAAATCCTTCAAATGAAATCTTCTTCCTTGGCAATGTATAAAGTTTATAGATCTACATGTAACACTCAAAAAATGAATCAATGTTTGATTAAGGGAAGCATGGCTAGTTAGATGGAGTCTTTAATTGCCTTGTTCAACCTTCTACAAACCAAGGTGAATATTGCTCAAGAAAAATTCCTTTTTTCAAGTCTTGATATTTTTATCTCTCCAACAATGTACACTTGAATAATATTGAGGACTTGCTAGATAGTTATGTAAAAAATGACCTACAACTAATATTTTATTCCTCTACAAACTATGAACATAGGCATACAAAAATAAACCTATATATTTCATAAAGATGGAATGATGACCTGATGTGAAATGTTTCCTAGAGATTTGATCTTGCAATGAACCACAATCGGTCTCAAGGTTTTTCAAAAATGAATTAGGGAAAATAGCTTTATAAATCTCAAGACAACACAATTGGCAAGACTAATATCAGATTCCATTACCTTTGCAAGAATCCTCACTATCTATGATACAAATTATTTGGATAGCCATCGAAGCGCAAGAGAAAGAAGATTATCAGTGTTGCTTAATAACATAATCTGAAAATAAGAATATTATTGGTGCTTCTCAATGATATAATATGAAAAAATAGACTTGTGTTGTGCATATATCCCTATTATGCCAATTTCATTCTATTTCCAGATGAAGATATATTTCCACTCTTATACAACATGAAAAAGGGCTCAATTACACACTTCACACATACTCAAAGAATGACTCAAAATACATGGTCTACATCATTCCAAAAACATTTAAAGACATGACTCAATAGACTCAATCAGAGGCATGATTATTGATTACTTTAAGAAACACAATATACATAGGAAGTGTTGTGACCAAATTGCAACACCACCCTTTGCTGATGGCCCCCTTGTCCTTTCATTTTCTTGTCCCTTTTCTGTGCTTTGTCTTAGTAGCTCAAACACCAATTGTGACCACTGACACAAAGACATGAAGATGTTTAAGATCAAATTAATTAGCACCTCAGCATCTAGCATGGTCCTTCATCATCAAATCTCTACAAATAGGAAATATAGTTCGAGCCTGGAGACTAACTCAGGACATAGGAATCCACAATAGACTCTAAGGAGGGTTTGAAAGAGATGAGTCTTCATAGCCAATATGAGCTCCATGTATGCATCTGAAGTCTCCGTGAAAATCCAAATGATATTAGCCAGTATGTGCCCAAAAAATGAGGATTATGATGGTTGCATATCATGGAAATATATGAAAGGAATGTTCAAAATGGAAATCCTCCATATATGCCCAAAGTAATAGAGCATGTTTCAACACAATCAAAGGATAGGAATCTATAACCCACTAGAAATCCCACTCCAATGCAAAGATGGGTGCCAATAACATTGACTTGTGGAGAGTGTGCCTTGGACAAAGTCCGCAACACATCCAAAATCCCACCATGGCCTTCCCTTGGGCACATTTTTAACCACATGAAGGAATCAGTCCAAGGGACAAAATCTATTACCTTACTAAAAAAACCCCACCCAAAACTCAAACAAAGGGCATTTTGCACGAAGTCATGAAAAGTTGCAAGAAGGGGAAAGCCCGTGAGAGGATAAAAGGCATGCTCTAAATGCATAATTAGCTCGGTAAAGGATTTTTGACTTGGAGAATAATCCACTGAAGAGGATATTATTGGAGAACAAAAAGACTGGCCCAATATTTAGAAGATCAAAGAGTGTGCTAGAGTCGTGCATTACGTTGGGGGTTACGAGTGCAGCCAAATCTTGGAACAAAGAGGAATATGATCAAGTCGCAATGAGAAGTATTGAACACACATTGAGGAATTATGAGGTTAAAAAACCTATTTCTTGCAATTCAGAATAAACCAATTTGAAACACTAGCCCATTTAGGGAATTGAAATAATACAGTTTTTTTTTAATTTTAAGTTTCAATTTTAAAATTGATTAAATATTAATTTTTTATTAATATTTAATTAATTAATCTTCAAAAATAAAAAAATAAAATTGGGAAATAAACTTGAATTAATTCAATTCAGATTTAAATGAAAAAATAATTAAATATAAATTTTTATCAATATTTAATTAAAACACAAAATCAATAAAATAAAAAGCAATACAAAAATGAAATCTCAAAAAAAAATTATTTTAAAAGATTTTTTTATTTTATGTTTTAAAAATTGAAATTGATTAAATATCAATTTTATTAATATTTAATTAATTAACTTTAAAAATTGAAAAATTGAAAAAATTGGAACATTGGAAAATCAAGAAATGGATAAAACTTCTTCATGAAGACAAAAGTGCTCAAATTGGCAAGTTCTTAAAAAGTGAGAAGAAAAACCTAGACAAGTGGCATAGAATCTCTTTAAAATTAGAATCTTGGGAGACAAGTAAAGAAGTTTCCCAAATTAGTCTGCAATCTTTAAAGCACCTATTTAGGTTTTACAACTCTATAAGAGAGGGCCTCTCTTATTTCATTCTCACACAATTTGAGAAGAGAAAACTTGAGGGAATTATTGAGAGAGAAAGAGAAGATTGTTCTTCTTGAAGGCGTGAAGTTTTGGGGTAAAGAAAAGGATTATTTATTGAAGAGTGTGAAGAAATTTGTGAAATTTTTAGATTTTCTTTAGTAAGTTGATAAGAGGCACAAATTTCCATGAGGAGAGAGAAAATTTAATGTTGAGCATGATGAAGAAATTCTAGCAAATTTCTAAATTTTGGGAAAAAAAATTTCTTCTTTATTTGTGCTCTTATAAGTTTATTTTCTATTTTGCAGATGTTAGAGCCTAAAGGAACAAGCTTCAGTAGGACACAATTGATCAAGACTGAATAGAGATATTTCTACGTAGAGTCCAAAATTGTCTCGAAGTGGATTAAAGTGAAGGAAACGAATCTTGGATGCTTCAATTTGAGCTAGTTCTAGAGGAGGATGTTTGGCTACAAAGATCATCACCCAATACACCTCACTGACTGGATTGTGAACAATGAAATTCTAGCTATAGTTGGATTCCCTCCTTCCTATCAGCATGTTGAGTTGATCATGGAATGTGAAAAACATTATCATTCCAGTGATAAAATGATTAGGGACTTAGATGGGAATATAATTGCAAATCTCTCCTTGCCAGCTATCATTGAGGCATTTGGAATCCCTTCATCTTGGAGCTTGGTCTCAAAGATAAGGGAGAAAGTGCATAGAGTTTACACATTTGGAGTTCAACACTATGAGGAGATCATCAACAAAAAATGGATGAGGAATAAATCCCACTACTCAAGGAGCTTGTGTGGATGGATTTCCACTGAGAATACAGTGATCCAATAATGATGCTTAATAGGATATTTGGCTTGCCCCGCTCATACCAATTTGAAACATGGGTGTGGTACTTTGTTCAAAATGTAGTAGAGTTCAATCACATCGATTGGGCTAGGTTGATTAGTGACAACCTTGATGAGTAGATGAGGAATTTGGAGCATACGAAGAAGTTCTTCATGATCTCATATGATGTATATATGCTGGCACAAAACATGAGGTATGAAGGACTGTGGTACAAGGGACTTCTCAAAAAAGGGAATCCAAGGTTAAGGGTCCATGACTGTTCCCGAGTATGGCAAAGTGTGGACCTAGAAATCCTGTGAAACATGGAACTACTTTTAGGTTGTGGGTAACTTATCAAAAAGTAGACCTCTGTATTAGGGGTTGGCTTCCCCTTGAATCACCTAAAACTTAACTGAACATTGAAGGAAAAGGGAGAGAGGATGCATGAAATTGAAACTAAAACTAGGTGATTCACTGAACTTGAAAGATCCACAGATTGAAGCAACACTCACAATGACACTTGGAAACCTTGTGATTCACAACCTGACCCTATTGCCTTGATATTTTGAAATAAAGAGGTACTTTAATTAAAGAAGGGAAAATTTTCCACAACTTAAAGCCCAAATTGTACACAGATTAAGACAATAATAGCATAACACTTCTCTGATCATTCAATTGGACAAACATGCAAAGTAAAGGATAAACAGAATCATGATAACTTTGACATGAATTTCAAATAGAAAAACTCATAGAATAATAGGGATGAGAAGGAATATTTCTTTATTTTTAGTGAAAGGAGCCAAGTATATCAATCTACTTCTCCAGAGCTACAAGCATTCACCTCCAAGAAAGAGAGAATGAAGAACTAACCTCAATCACCTAAGTGAGAGGTATACAAAGAAAACCTAGGATCCTGCATTCATGACCCTCAACCTCCTAAAAATGGAAAATCCCTCAAAATGGGCCCATGAGGATGCCTCTTAAACTCAAATGCCAAATTCCCAAGTTTTTAGGGGTAGTGGAAAAAAGAGAATCCTAAGAGAGGTGGTCAAAAGAACACCCAGTCCACTCCAAGTCATGCACTAAAAATAACATTCTGACAACGGTTTCTAAAATACCATTGTCAAAATTTACAACAAGAATCTGCAATGACTTTACATTAAAAATTTTACCCCAATGACAAAAATAATATGGATTTGAAAGGTTTAATGAATAGTCCTTCAACCCAATTTAAATTAATTTAAAAGGGGAGAACATATTCAAAATATTCACATCCTAAATTAAATCCACTTGTTTCTTAGCATAAGACCCCTAGGAAAATACATTTAACATTTAATTAATAGAGTTCTCAACCTAATCCTTAAAAGGAAAAGGGAAAATCTATTAATCAACCCTTTGTAAAAATTGATCCAAGCAAGAAAAAGAAAGTGCCAAAACATTGACACTTCACTGTTGCTCAATGGGGAAACTTTCCAATTACAAACTCAAGCTCGAATTGGAAACTTCCTGGCCTTTTCTTTCATGGCATGGATTGAGGAGGACTTCATTTGTTCAATCTTCATATTTTCAGTCTCTTAGCATTTTGGTTTATTGTATCTTTGCATTTGAAAGCACTGTGTGGTAGCATCTCATTATGTGAACCACTGGTTTCATTTTCCTCTACATATTTGATTCAATGTGTGATCTTTTCTACATCTTCGAGGGCACAAAATATGTATTTACTTGTTGCAAAATCTAAGGCACCATTTTTGTTTTGATTCATTGCTTGTTGTATTTTGAGGGCATAATGTTGTGCTCTGTTAGGGTATTTGGTATAGTCTTCTCTGCAATTTGACTTCATGGCAATCTCCTCATTTTGAAGTCACTTTATCATTTCCTCTAGAAAAAATTGAGGGCACCATGTTGTCAATGTTTTTATGATATCCCATGAGCATTATGGCTAGGGTGTTACACTTTGTTACTTACTTGAATTATGATTAGGGCCAAGAGCATTATAGTTAATGCTCTGAATGCTTTTGGATGTAGACATGCTAACTGTTATAGCCATGCAAACATGTTGTTTTACCTGTCATTGCTATCATGAAATAGGGCTTTCGTTAATTTTATTATGTAACACATGCATTCTATCTTGATTGTATCTCTACATAGCCTATTCTTGAACCCGAACATTTGTACTATTTTGTTCACTATCACTGACATCCTTTATTTATGTATCTTGTGGTGCCATTTAGACTCTTGTTTCTTGATTCAATGACATTGTATTTTCTTCTTGATATGGCACCCGTGAGCTCATGCTAGGTGCCATGTATTATAGACTCATTGCTAGCTTGGAGACTATGAACCAAAGGAATTACTATAACCATTGCATATTGAAAAGCTTTCTGAATATATTCATTGGTGAGCATTAGTATGAATATTTATGCTATTGTAACTAGTGTATATCCTGCTATTCCACGGTGTGCTCATTTTTTCTTTGGCATTCTTTTATAAGGTCATGGGTTTTAATCTTGACACCAATGTCATTATACTATGTTTAATCATTGATATGGCTGTTGTTAATGTTTATTGAAGCCCTATAGCTATGATCCAAGGCATCAATGGTTTCTAAGTTCACTGTTTATTTGTAATGACAGCCAGATTTGGCTTGATCTCTCTTCTTTACTATTCTCTTTTTGGCATATTTCTTCGTTAGTGCATTGTCATCATTGCTCAGAACATTGGTATCCATTCTTTGCTGACTTGATCCCGTTGTCTATTAACAATACATATCATTTGATTGGCACTATTCCTTCAATATTGATGCTCACTTGACATCTAATTTTGTGATTCCATTATTATGGTGCCAATGTGTATTTTACTTTTCATGTTGATGAATGGCCTTGGGATGCTCACTATTTTGGATTCATTAGGAACCATGAGCTAATAATTTGTGAGAATGTATTGTTGATGACTGGCATTATGTTTTGATTGATCCCTTGACATCTAATCATCATAATTATTGATTTCTCCATGTGGATTCACTGTTGACTATCATGTACTTTCTTGGGGCCTGTAAACATCTAGGTTTTCCCTTCTCATTCTTTTAAGATTGATACCTTTATTGATGCACCACTCTACCTTCTTGAAATTGTGGGCTTGATCATTTGTAGCCTCTTCTCTTGGCCTAAAATGCAGATTTGAATCATTCCATAATGTCCTCTTCTTAGTATGTAGATTGTGTACCTTGTTCTTTTCTTTGATGATGATTTGATGTGCTATGTAAGTCATCCCATTTGCCAGTGCTTGACCATGATTTATTATTTTTAAATATCCCACTAATACTACCATTATCCCATTGTGCCCTTGTGGTGATCATGGGTTCTCTTGGTCTGTCATGTGGTCTTTACCAAGGAACCCTGAGGTTTTCCCGATAGAGCCCACATCACAGGGCAACATCATTCATCTGGATTCTAGCACCTTTGGATTGTTGTTGTACAGGAAATCACTTTACTTCAAGGATGGTCTTTTGGAAAGACCATCCTCTTATTACTTTGATTATCTGAATGAGGTAAACAAAAGTGAATCAGTCTCTTCTATATCTACACATGGAACAAACAAGTTAGTGAAAACATGGTATCTCCTTTTATTCCTGAAGCATCTTTCCTGAGTGTACATGCCCTATAGCATAGCCCTTATCAGAGGTGTATGACTGAGTGCATATATGAATCTTTGTAAATATTATGGTACCATACATTGTTTAGATCCATTAGATCTAACCCCATCCCTTTTCTCTCTCTTTTCTGCAAGTTCTGGATCACAAGAGCACACTAGAGAGAACTAGATCAACATTCCACTACCAAGCAATTTTTGGTACCCTAGTATTTATGTTAATTTCATATATGTTTGTACTCATTTATGTAATTTTGAAAATGGCTATGCTCACAACCTGTGTGAGCTCAGATAGATGGTCTTCTTAGTTCTTTCTTTTTTGTATAGTACATTTAAGACATGGTACATATACATTTAGTACTTTTAGATGTAGATCATTTATTTTCCTTTTCATGTATCTTACAATGAAATTAACATAAATTTAAGAAAGAACACCTAATAATCCAAACTAGGGTATAGTAGTCTCATTTAGTAATTAGGTCTCCAAAGGTGAGTGAAAATATGATAACATTTTGGTGACCTCAACTGAGTGCTTTCCTACTAAGTGCTTTGACTAGTTGAATTTGAATCCATTGGGAATAGAGTCTCATAATCTAGAACCAAACTTAGCTCCATCCAAAACAACCTCTTTCTCTTCAAGAAAACTAAAACTAACTGCCTAAGATAGACTGCTCTTGCTTATTGCTAAACAAAACCAATCTTAAAATTCAAAACTAAAAGCAAACTTGTGCTGAAGCACTTAGGGAACACATAAACCAAAAACTTCTACCCTACCCTACTCTAACTAGTATCAAAAAACTGGTCAAACAAATCCATTGACTGAACTATTGAAATAACTCCCCATCCTCCTTAGGGTATTATATTTTGCACACTTGATGCCAACAAGGAGATAATAGAATATGAAAATGAACAAAACTACTTGGCATATCCATCCTTGAAATTGGTAGTCCAGATTACTAACCTTGATTAGATCATAGGTGATGTCCTCCCAAGGAGGTTGATAAGACTAAATAAGCTCCTGGTCACCAAGAAATGGACTTCTAACATCACCCTCCATTGAATCTTTGAGTATGGATGTCCTACTTGACCCCACCTAAGCTGGATATCTGATAGGACACCCCCTTGAGAGTCTGCCATACCATCTCTTCTTCTATAGTTAGAGGATCATCCTCCTCTTCTGTTGGAAAAGCCAATAGCTCATCCAAGCTATCAAATTGCATTACTAGTTCTTCCTCATTATCTAGGAAACATGATCCTTGAGAGTCATCCAATACTTCATTGCAAATAGGTTTAGATTCTATAATTGGAACAACATTGACTTCTTGAAATGAAAAGTCTTCCTTAAGAACATGCATGTTATTATCTATTGCATGAAGATGAGGAACACTAACAAGAGTTGACCAGAAAGCATTTATTATAGAGTTAAAATATTCATGTTATCCTATGTTAACATTCATTATATCATCTTTCTTATCATAATCAGTGAGCTCAACTAGTAAATCTTGCACTACCTCATCTTGCTCAATATATGAAGGTATCGCCTCAAATAAATCAGTTAGGATGTCACCTTCTTCACTTACTCCCTAATCCTTGTCTTGCTACTCTAATCCATCATTATGTAAAAAATCTACTTGTTCCTCATGATTATCATGAAAAAGTACACCTAAAAGATAAGATTCATCCTCTTCCTAGTGGCCTAAAATGCTATGAGGTGTAAGGGTCTCTTTGGGAATTGGCTCATAAGGCTTTATCTATTGGAGGACGGGCTCATTGTCACTTAGGAATTCAAACCTCTTAGGCATATCTAGTATAGGAATAGAATGGAGTTGTTGGAAAAATGAGATAGGGTCATGAATAGGCTCTAAAAAATCATGGAGGTTAGGCTCCTATTGACTAGGATTTTGAGCTAAAGGAGAAATCCTAAAGCTTGGAATTTCAATAGAAGTGCTAGTGGACTTACAAGGCAAGAAATTTTGGATTTGAACCTTGTGAGTTTCCTATCTAGTCTACAAAGCCTCTAGGTTCTCTTCAGCAGCATGAGGCATCTAATCCTAGACCTCCTCCTTAAGAAGAGTTGGCAACTTGAAACCTGGATACATGGTCCATGAGGGTCTCCAAGACTGCATTAATTTTTTATTACCCTCTAGTGGAACTGGTGAGAATTCTTGCATTGGGGTAGCAGTGACTTCTTGATCTCCTTGCCTTGGTGCTTGTTCCAATAGATTCTTAATCAATTAATCCTTTTCTACAATCTATCTGGCTAGTGTCTCTTGTTCATGATCATGGAATTCATCATTTTCTTCTAACTCTTTTCGGAGATCCTGCTCATTTTTTGTAGCTGTCAGATAGATGACCCTTATTCATTCTTGAAGATCTTAAATAATTTTCTCATAAACCTTCTCTTGTTTCAAGATCAGATGGTCCTTTTCTTCAAAGGTCTACTCATGAATTTCTATCTAGCTCTCAAGATGCCTTGAGAAGGTCACCACCTCCATATACTACCTTGAGAGCTCCTCTTTCAGAGACCTCATCTCTACATAGTCTTTCATGAAAGAGCTCATTTCCCATCAAAAATTTTCCAACCAATCTTTGGAATTTGTATCTGAAGTGGGGTAGGACTAATTCTAAGGATTGTAATGGTGACCCTCATAGGGTGGTTCATAGGAATGCTACCAGGATGCTTGATCCTGGGTGGGAGGGTATGGTAGTGCATGTTGGAAATTTTCTTTTGGTGGGCCATTTTAGCTATATGTTATTGTTTGGCCAGCTTGATATGGCATGAATGCTAACATATGGGTAGCTTTCTCATGGTATGGGGGGTGATAGGGTGAATATGCATTAGGGATTGACATGTTCACTCATCAAATGAGCTGGTAAAAAGGGGATTTTATGAAACTTATCAGTACTTGAACTGCTTAAACCAATAGATTTTGGTCAGAGTTTCCATGGTGTTTGGAACAAACTACCTCCTAAAGGATGATTGCACTGAGGATCACACCAAAATATCCATGAATGATGGGAAACATCACTATCCATTTTTAGGAGTTTGAGGGTCATGAATGCAGGTTCCTAGGTTTTCTTTTTATACCTCTCACTTAGGTGATTGAGGTTACTTCTTCATTCTCTCTTTCTTGAAGGTCAATGCTTGTACCTATGGAGAAGCAGATTGATGTACTTGTCTCCTTTCATTGAAAATAAAGAATGATTCCTTCTCATCCCTATTATTCTCTAAGTTTTTCTATTTGAAGTTCATGTCGAAGTTATTGTGATTCTATTTATCCTTTACTTTGCATGTTTTTCCAATTGAATGATCAGGGAAGTGTTATGATATTATTATCTTAATCTATGTATAATTTGGGCTTTAAGTTATGGAAGTATTTCCCTTCTTTAATTCAAGTACTTCTTTATTTCAATATATTAAGGCAATAGGGTCTGGTTGTGAATCACAAGGTTTTCAATTGTCATTGTGAGTGTTACTTCAATCTATGGATCTTTCAAGTTCAGTGAATTGCCTAGTTTTAGTTTCAATTTCATGCACTCTCTCCCTTTTCCTCCAATGTTCAATTAATTTTTAGGTGATTCAAGGGGAAGTCGGACCCTAATCTGGAGGTCTACTTTCTAATAGGTTACCCACAACCTGAAAGTAGTCCCATCTTTCACAGGATTTCTAGGTCCACACTTAGCCATACTCAGGTGCAATCCCTAGTGACAACATTACCCACAAATACATCTACAAGCCATAGATGACTACACCTGATTTAATGATGCATTTGCAATGCACATTGTGAGGACCTTGTAGAGGAGATTGCATATGAGATTATCTTCTGAGGCAATGAAGCTGGTGGAGGAATTTGGAGCATGGTTCATTTAGTTTCCCACCTTGTCCTATATCAGATTGCAAGGATTTTTAGAGCATCCATTCAAGCTTCCACAGTATCCTAGACTGGTAAGATGATCTTATTGAAAGTCACCTGACAGTTGATAGCCTATGAAAGAGTCTAGAATAAGAAGAAGAAAAAGTTGGGACTAGAATTCCTACTTTCCATTGGAAATGATGCAGTTGAAGTGTGTCCTTGTCTACTAATAGCTGGGAGGTCATTTAATGAGCTTAAATTCTTCCATCTATCACTCTATCTAGGAAGGAAAGATTTTCACCCATATAATAACATTAGAGTAGTACTAGGGATGGGGCATCAATACAAAGCTCACCTTGAGGAATTTTGGGAAAATGCAGTTGATGAAAATGAGGTCACAAAGAGGATGTGCTCCTAATTACCCTTAGACCTAATCAGGGGATGTAATACTGTCCATGTTCCTAATTAGATGGAAGTAGATCTGAATGTGCTCCAGAGAGATTTTAACCCAAATAAGGGAAATGCCATTCATCCTTATGACTGGTACAGAAAGGAGATTGCAGATCTTGATGCACTAACAAAACCAGTCATAGACTTCACAAGGTGGTAGGTAGAAAGGAAACTTGACAAGATGGCTATGCCAAAAGAAGATTGTACCTACAATTTGTTAGGTCATCCACAACTACGAGATGAGAGACCCAGGAAGCCATCTAAAGGAAGAGTAGAAGAAATAGACATTCCATCATGAAGTGTAGGACCCAGGAAGGAGAAGGGTGCAACTAAAGAAATGCATGCAAAGAGGAGATAAGATTTTCATTTTGAAGGTTTGAGCATGCACCATCTTCACCTAGCCAGACTCCCAATGTGCAGGAAATAGGAGCATTCATGAGGCATGCATGGGAACCAAGTGAAAAAAGAACTCAACAAGGAAAATAACACATGAGTAGGCCAATACAGGATAGAGTGAGCATTAATACCAATGAGAGGTTCATGCCAAAGAGCAGGAAATAGGATGTGACAACAAAGAAGATTCTCAATGTCTTCTTCAGAAAGCTAATTAAGGAAAAAATCTTTGTGGTAGAAGCAGAGGCCCCAGTGGTAGAGGAGGATATTCCCACCATAGAGGCACTTGCTCCTAAAGCTATGTGAGAAATTCCTAGATTTGAGGAGATTTATACCAAAGTAGTTCAAGGACAAGAATAATTAGTAGTGTAGAGGGACCTAAATAAAATGTTTTAGAGTGGCTCAAGCAAAGGATTCAAAGAAGCTAGAAAAAGGAGATAGACCCTACAGTTGAGTTACAAGAGATTCTGGATCGAATTGGCCAATCAGTAGAAAAGGGAAAAGCCAAGAAGTTCACCGAAGTCGTGAGAGGAGAATTTGGATCTAAAATTTTGCAGATAGAAACTCCAGTAGTCAACAAGACCAAATATAAAATTGTTCCCAAGGAGTATCACATAACAAAGATTGATCTTGGTCAGGCCTCTTGAGAATAGGCCATGGAGGAATTTGATGATTCAACACAAGTTATCAAGGATAAGATGAGAAATTTGGAAGAAAAATATCAAAGGAAGAAGGGAGAGATTAGGGCTTTATGTGAATACATTGACATTTTACCTCACCCAGTTTGAGAAGAGGATCTATCTTTCATTCCACCACCAACTATTCCAACTAAGTCAGTTGAGGCCATCAATAAGATTCTAGGAGGATTGTGTAGGGTGCAAAGACTTGGATTAAGAGGATCTAGAATAAGACCTACATCCACATTGAGGAGTTAGTTCAGATTCATGATAAGGCATTGGCCATCCTTTCCCAAATTCATTTCATAGAGGAGACTTGGGAGGATGAGGAGATATCTGATTTACAGGAGCTGATGGAAACCCCTAGGAAAATATTGGTTGATGACAAGGTCATCGAAGAAGGAGCATATGATTTCTCTCGGTGGTATGGTGCAGTTCTCTTGGAAAAGGACATGTTTGAACATTTCACTAAGGATTTAGATTGATTGAAGGTGATAGTTGACAATATCAGACAGGAGCTCTCCAATACCATTACATCACTATGGTTACAAAGCTTGGTTGAGGAGGAAATAATGATGGACAATATGAAGGGGAAACTGGAGGAGTTCTTTAGACTTAACTCTTTCATAAAGGATGATTTTGAGAACCTCTCTACCTTCTCAAGAAACATACACACAACTCAAAATATATTACCAAAATGGGAGGATAGCCTGAAGAGTTTAGAGTGAGTAGTGGTGGTACTAGAATTCAGGCAGGAATCAACACCTAGTGTCAGCACTGATGAGTCATAGGCCATATTGGAATGATTCTAGGGATTTAAACATAGAGGTCCAAGGTACATGCATTTAATGCATAGTCAAGATACATGTAATGGTCATTTATTGCACCCCACCTTCCTTCTGAGTGTGCATGTTTAGTGGGTATTTATTATCCACTATGGTGGTAGATTCCTTTTTCATTAATGCAGATTCCTTTTCTGTGTCATAACCCTAATTAAGGCTGAGGTGTAAAAATCTGGGCCATCGATTACTGTTTTGATCTAGGCCTTTTTTTGTTTTTGAGGACCTATATAAAGGCCTCTTCTTCTCATTTGTAGAGAGTGAATTTAGAGATTTTTTCTTAGGAGGTATTGAGACAATAGAATTTTCATTGAAGTGTGGTGATGATTTCTTGTGTCTTGATGCTTTCTTGGTTTTACAATTCTCTGAATTGGATAAAGTTTAGTAGATAAAGTGTTATGATTGTTTTGGAGGATATGATGATTTTTTGATGAGTTCTTTTGGTTCATACTTTTGACATTTTAGTGATACTAAATTATTGTGCAAAGTTAGCATGAACCCTTATCCATGTGCCTAAGTTCAATCAGTCATACAAACCTTTGAAGATTGCACCAGTCCACATGTAGTTGTATCTTGACTTGGTGAAACGGGACTTGGTAATTGAATAACTTGTCCATGAATGTACTTTCCTTGGCTATCATTATTACCTTAGGATTAGATTAGGGTCTCTGAACCCTAAATCCTTTTCATTTCCACATATTCAGTGAAAATTTAAAAAAATAGTACTTCATTGAATATATTTTCATAGTACCTATATTCATCATGACATAAAGATTAAAAATCTAAGGCTCCTTGTAATCATCAGCAAATCGCATCAATGCTGAGTTTATCCATGAGTCGAGGAACCTTGGAATTATCGTATGATCTTCTTGCAATCTTAGCATACATGATACTTTACTCAAGAGAGTCCATAGGATATTTTGGTACTTTGTTCTAAAGTTTGGTGAGTCATAAAACACCTATCAACAGGAAGAATTCATCCTTCTCTAATACCATATGACATAGATAGAAGATGAACATTTGATGCCTTTATTTGATAATAATGAGGAGCCTTTATAAAATTCCAATGATAATGAATAAAAGGTAGATTACAAACCACAGTAAGGTATTTATACCACTAGACATCGATTAATAGTCTAGGAAATGTAATATGATTGTTCTTAATACAATTATGGAGAATAGTTACAAACTATTCTCAAATAGACTGAACAATGTATTACGTGAACAACTACAAAATCCTTAAATTATGTTCCAAATCTATTTATGATGATATAAGAATATTATTTCAAAATGCATCCTTTGATTTAAATTAGCATGACTTCTATACACATATATTTCATTTTAATTTCAAGGTTGATACTTCAACTAAGGTTTGACTAAGGAAAACACTTTTATACAAAACAATTTCTCTCTTTTCTATGTGTTGGAATAGGTGGCACTAATTCTATGAATAAATATTAGTAGTACATGAGCACACCTACAATAAAACAATTTAAATAGGCAAAAAAAATAATATAGAGTTTCCCAAAATGACCTATTCTAGGACTAAGTCACCAAAACTAACATGGTCCCTCCAACTTTTCTTCAAATTGAAATTATAGGTTAATATTTATATCTTGGTTTTATTTCCAATAGAAAATTTGTCTCTCTAATTTTTCCTTTTAAATTTGTTGAAAGTCAACCTATAATGGTCTAAATTTGTATCCTTGTATAAATTTCCATTATGCATTACCCCTACCTTATGCTAAGATTCAATTCCTACATAATCCTCATCCTCCATTTGCATCCTTTAGCTCGTTGCGCACTCCAAAATCCTAACCATGCAATATGGATAGATCAAGATTTTCACACACCATTAATAAGTCTATATGATGTGCTAGTTTCCAAAAATCTATAGACGAATAGGTTTTTATTGAGGCATTAAGAACTACCAACCTAGATTTGTAATACCTAAATAATGATTTGTTTTGTGTGGGATTTGGCTTGTGTGTTTTCTCCATAGTCTCTGTTAGGTTCCTACCATGCTAATGGGAGTCTTTTTACATTTCTTCATGGATTTTTTGATTAACATATCATTTATCTGTATCTATTTCTATGATTATTATCATATTTTTCATTTATGTACAGTTATCTATCATCAAATTTGCATCTACTAAGCTACTGTGGAGGTGGAGACAACAAAGAAGGGACTTGAGTAAGGAAATTCTTTAAACAACCCCAACTAATTTGTCATTTCTATGTGTGTAAGTTTCATGGAATGACGAACTCAATGGGATAACTCATCAACCATTAAATTAGGTGTATTGCTTCCCTTCCTTTGTTATTTACATCATATTAGATATACATCTATTTTCTTGTTTCCTTGTACCTTTCTTTTGTATAGCATTCTAGTTTAATATTTTGTTATTTTGCTTGTTTTTAGTTACTATTGTATCAACTCTATCCATAGGGGAATTCTTTATCTTAGTCAAACTTTGGAATTATTGAGGTTTGTGCATATTTGGAAAGGAGAAGGATAAGAGTCAAAATAGTCTACAGTGATTTCTAATCATATAAGGATTGAAGTCATTATTGTTTTCATGGAGATCATATTTATCATTACTAAGGTTGTTTCTAGTGACCATGATAAAGGATGTTTTAAAAAATATCATATGTAATTTCTTTTTTATTATATTTTAAAATTCATCTTGTATATACCCAATAAGGAATTAAGAGACTCGTATGCAACATCAAATGAATATATGGTAGCTGGCCATTTTGGAGGCTAGCAGCATCAAAGGATGGATAAATTTCCATCATATCATGTTAGCTTCTCACTTTGAGATGGTGTTCTATGTGAGAAGCATTTTTGGCATTTCTTTTATGTTTTCCATTTTGATTTTCTTTCTAATGGTGAAAACTTTAGAGAATGCATGTCTAATGAAGATTCATTTTTTATATAAATTTGCGATTTGATGTTAATATAAATATGAAACTTTATCTCTAAGAGTATATACTTGAGAATTATAAATTTGTGTTGTCACTAGATAGAGATCTAGAGAATCTTCACATCTCTTAGGGATCATTGTTGAATAATTCAAGACTCTATGATTTTAGTGTTAAGGATTGTGAGCTTATGAGCATAGCTTAAAGATACACCTTTTCAAGGGTCAAGAGAAAACTTCAGGGATTGCTACTTGGTTAAGGAATTTTTTTCTTTATACGAATCTTTTTTTAAATATTTATTCATTTTATTTTTTATTGTTCAAGCATCATGGTAGAGTCCCCAGTGAAAGCTACATTTGATATTTTTAGGATCAATATATTAAAGAGGAGAATGTTAGTGTGATATCATTGATAACATGTAGCTATCTATCAATTACACCATTGTTCCTATCAGCTAACTAGTTTTAAAACTAAAATTCTTCATATATAAAGCTATGCATGTTCATTAAATAATATAGCAGGTTTTGAGATCATCTACAATTAAATTCCTAAACAGTCTAAAAGTGTTGATTCAATAAAATGAACTTGACATTTTTATGTTACTATGTAGAAGAATTAATTCAATCTATCCAAGGTGGTTTATATATATTTAAATTTTTAAATTAATTAATTGTAATTAAAAATTATTTATATCCATAACAAATTTAATACGTACATTGATAATAACAATGACTAAGATGGGACTCAAATTTAGAAACTACTTATGTCTAGTGATATATTCAACCACTAAGATACTCTTTCACAATGGAATCATTCAATTTCATCTAGAATTATATTTCAATTTAAACATTTCCTCTAAAATACATCAATATTGAGATCACTTACAATTCAAAATTTAAAAATGAGGGTAATCCCCATATGTAGTGGCTATAATTAATATTTATGACTAGGTTGAGGAGACATATATATATATATATATATATATATATATATATATATATATATATATATATATATATATATATATATATATATATATATATATATATATATATATATATATATATACATATATACATACATATATACATATATACATACATACATACATATATACATACATATATACATACATATATGTATATATGTATGTATATATATATATATGTATATGTATATATATGTATATGTATATATATATATATATGTATATGTATATATATATATATATATGTATATGTATATATATATATATATGTATATGTATATATATATATATATATATGTATATATATATATATATATATGTATATATATGTAT